>JAPMOR010020741.1:85331-128696 GCA_026543865.1 Argiope aurantia
TGAATGATTGAATAGTAAGATTTTTAGTGGTTTTTCCTTATAACTTTGAAAATCATTAATTTGTTATCTATATGATTCATAAGTTCGACTATTAAGGGGGCTAGATTTTTCGTTTTAGAAGTAAAGTATATTCATCGTTCCCATTGATTGCTCTCTTTTTTCAAAAATTAGGAATTTTTTTGGAATTTTAACGATATGTTCACGCACCAATTTAGTTATAAATTTGAAGGGCACAAGCTCATGCTACAACAGCAATTTATTCTTTCGGGTAATTAATCTGATGCACTCAGACTCTCACTCGCCATTCAAGATGGTACACAATTTTGACATTTTATTTATTTATTTTATTTTGATTGTTAAAAATATCTGAAGAATAGTAAAAAGATTAGTAAGATGCAAATTAATTAAACTGGAGAATTCAACTTAAAATAACTATATATATAATTATTTTTCGGTGCAATAAACAAGTCTTTGCATTAGGTGAATAATTATGCATCGAATTACTTTTTCGAGTGCAAAGGGTTAATCCTCTGGATTTTATTCTAAGACATGATCGATTATGGATGCCTCTGTTTGAATAGTACAGCAGTATCATCAGAAAAATTGCTAAATCAGAATCTGGAATTTTCAGAATATTGAAAATCATATACTTAGGAATATAGGAATCATAGATATAAGACTAACTTGAAAACGGCTCTGATCGTTAAACAAGATTGATAACAACATCTTTTCTGCAGAAAAGACTCGCTAATATATAGATTGTTTGTAAAATTCTTTCCATGGACGTAAATTTTTGTGACATTCTTAAATATATATAACTCTAAACATTTATACGCATCTTCTTAAGTCTTGATTTATTGCCTTGCATAGTACAAGATAATTGGGGTTAATAAAATTTAATTACCCCCTTTGAAAAAACACAAATGCTATTTTTAGTCAAGCTTTGTCATTCTGAACCATGGACAGAAGACGAAGATGAAACCTTCGTTCCACTTGCTCTCTTTAAACGCCCCCGTTATAACATAAGAAGAATAACGCCTCTGTCCTCGACCACATTTAACGTGCAGCAGATCAAGAAACACGACAGAACTCTGTTGAAATCGGGTTCCGAATCTGTTATTTTCGTTTTCAAATTTGCGACCTTCTCACTAGGTGCATCTAAAATGACGCAAGTTTAGTTTAGTTACATTAACGTCCCGTTGTAAAGCAACACTAGGGCTATTTTGGGACGGACCTCGTAATTTTGGCCCGCGGTCAGATGACGAGGATGACACCTGAGCTGGCACCCCACCCCTTCTCCACGCCACACCACACCAGCGGGAGGACATTTGGCATGACGGATTTAACGTGCAACAGACCCCCTTACACGACGGTTCTTCGGTGGAATCGGGTATCGGACTTGAAACCCTACGGCTCACAAGCCGAGACCTTACCACCAGGCCACCGCGGCCCTAAAATGACGCAAGTAGCACCAGAGAAGTGTTTAAATGAAGTTCTTATCTATATTATAGAAAAATAGCCTCTTCATTGAGCATGTTCCAATCTATCAATCGCATATATACAAGTGAAACTTTATAATGTTATGTTAATTCTTTCCTATATTTAAAAGAATGGTGGAAAGGCCATTTCACAAATTAGAAAGATTAAATTTTAATGCATATTTATTAAAATATAAATAGGTCACATATCTTTAAAAAACTCTTGAAACGAAACACATTATTTAAAAAATGAAAATATATAGTTTTTTTTTAAACAAAATATTCCAGGCGACTTAATTTTTTTCATTACTAAATTTATAAAAACAGGAACAAAATTGGGTGTGATTTTGTTATTCTAATTAAAAGTTAATTCTTTAGAAATATTTTTATACACACGCACGGAATTTTCATAAAAAAATTGCGTTTTTCTGAATTAAAAATGATTTTTAACCATCTAGAAGATCTCAAAACATAAAATACATACCCAATTATCTTTATATGTTTAACTACCATCTTCATCATTAATTTTATGCAATTTCTTCATGGAATATTTCGCAAATTCTAATCAGAACATAGTTTTGAGAAAAAAATCATTAAAAACATATGTATTCTTTTAAGACCTTCCAATATTCATTTTATTGTGCAATATGTTTTATAGTTTTATTTTAGTTGAAGAACGCATATATTTTGGTGAAATTTGAGAAGTATTTCATATTTCCTTTCTCTCTCTCTTTGCTTATTTCAAAATTTACCGTCTTCTTATTACCCATGGTTTAGCAAAAGGAGGGGAGAGAGGGGGTCAGACTTACAACCCGATTTCAAAAAGAGTAAGTATTAAGAATTCCTAATCTAGAACAACAGATGGTTTTCAACAATTTTCCACCATTTTCAAATTATTTTTACTCTGATTCTTTCCCGTTAAGTCCAACGTGCCATTTACACAAAGTAACGTCTTCAAAATTGAATCGAGGCTTACTTCAATGAATCTTTTTCCGACAACCGTTTTGGATAATGAAATTCTTTTTAATAGCTTTTTATTAAAACGTTGCTGTTATAAAAGGAAACAAAACCCTCTCTTGTCTGTTCCTTCTGGTGTTCCACTAAAAAGAAAGTCCTCTCCCCTCAAGCCTAGTGCTAAATTTCCTCGGAGCACTCATTTATCTGTCTTTTTCTTCCACATACGCGTTATTGCTACCGCCGCAGGGGTTTGCTCTGCAAGATGACTAAAACCGCTATCATTTCCGACCTCCCACTACTCACTCTGGGCTGAACCGAGACGGCTGCGAAATTTCTGATAGTATGAGCAGCCGTTGACGCATTGCAAGGATCAAGGGGAAGTGGACTGAAGAAAAGTTATTAAAGCCCGTCAGAATTTGGAACAAAATGGGAGATGGGTGTTGAATTTCGATGCACCTTTTTGAACTGAAAAATAAATATCGTGCCATATCCCGAAATATGCAGCTTTAGAGAAATTGTTTTTACTTTCTCTTGTGCACAAGAACTATACACAAGAGAAGTGATAACGAAGTGTACAAAAAGTATTGTAATCGAAATTCAAAAAAATTCGGATTCGAGATTTTGACGAATCTCTGAGTTTTAGATCCCGCCGACTTCGAAACAAACAAACAAACAAAACATTTTTGGCATCATGTCTGTCTGTGACATAGATAACTCAAAACCGCTTTAAGCTAGACGGATGAAAATTGGCATGTTGTCTTTAAATTAAATCTGTAGGTTTCTGCCAAATTTTGAGGAAAATCTATTCCGAGGAAGTCTGTCTGTCCGACTATTCGAATATAAATAAACACGATTGATACATGACAAAGAGAGTTAGATGAATAAAATTCGGTACATAAATTTAACATTTATAGTGTAGACAGCTATCACATTTTGAGCCAAATACAGACAACGTTTGTTGAACTGTTATTTTCAGATGCTTGGAAACGCGATAGCTCAAAAACACAGTGACGCAAATATATCAAAATTTGGTATGTGATTTTTTAACCGTAATTCTGGATGTGTATCAAATTTTGGGTTCAATTGTGAAAAATGCGTTTAAAATACTAATTCAACTTCATTCGAGAGTATAAAGTTTAGGCAAATCACTCCCCCTGGTTGATTAAGTGTCCATCCTTAAGATCCTTGCATCTTTAAAAAAGGCATTGTTAGGTATTCTATGATATATCTAATTCCTAATCATTTTCTAAATGAAACATTTTGGTATGATGTTCATAAAATAACAGTGATGCCAAAAAAAAAGGTTGGACTCAAAATTTAATAAAAATCTTCAAATTTGGGGAAAAGACCATATACCACATTTTATCTGTATAGCTCAAAGTGTCTTTGAGTTATCTTTGCTACAAACAGATATAATTCCAAAAATGCGTTCTTCGTACTCAGGGAGGTCTAAAACATGGAGATTGTCAAAATGTCTTCGAATTCGAATTTTTTAATGGTTACAATACTTTCTCTAGGGTCCGTATACTATAAAGTAAAAAAAGAACCATCTAGATTTATTCTGAAATCGTTCATTCTACAATCACAAAAAAAATCGTTCACAAGAAATTAACATCTTTTTAAAGATGTTTGAATTAAAAATTTCGTAACGCTACGTCTATATATTGAAATGGGGACAAACTGCAAAAATTCCAACAATACAGACATTTGCTTATCAAATTTCAAAACTACAACAAAATTAGTTCCCGGAAACCAAGTTTCAATTATTCAGGTCTATTTCTTTCCAAATTAATATAGTTATTGACCTCAACTTTTTTGTTATGAAAACTTATAAGTTAATATATATATTTTCCACGCAAATTTATTATTAAAAATTAATTTTTAATATAAGAAAAAATTTTAAAATTAGAATTTTTTAATTTTAACATACTTAAATTTGGACATAAATCAACGAAGAAGGCCATTTTATGAAACGCTTAAAATTTAAGCTGATTCTTACGAGTAGTTTTCCTGTTACATTAAGTTCTCTGTTTTGTCTCTAAAATGATGCATTTAAACACATTCACAAATATCAAAATGTTGATAGAATTTTATTTGCCATTCATGTATTTTTTTTAATCAAATATCATTTTCCACGTTATTGTAATGTAAGAGTATAAATATAAAAAATTTCTTCAACTGCCAAAAATTCGAAATCAGAGTTTTAATCAAAATATTTTATTCATAGTCGCTGCTTTTAAATGTGGAAGATAGTCTCTGCCTTGTGGTAAGATATAATTTTTATTCACTTACAAAATATAAGGAATTACTGAATATTGTGAGTTTTGTTTCCTAAATATATAGATTTGTAATTTTTTAATTTTATAGACATACTGACTAAATTATTTCCCTTTGTAATGAATGAATAACGAATTCCATCAACTGTAATAATAAAAGAACAATTTGTGTTTGTTACAAAAAAATCACAAATTTTATTAAATTAATCTGTTATAATTATATTTATCATAGTACCATATTTATAATTAAAAATTTAATAGAAAAATTCCGGCATCAAAATACTATTATATAACACAATTAGTAAAAAAATTTTTTTACTCCAAAATATACCTTATCTTTATTACTACACTTGCGGAAGCGAAGAATTTGAAATTCTGATTCAGGATGCATTGATCGATACTTCAATTTACCACCATTTTAGTAAATAAAGTAATGTTTTGTAGTAAATAGTGTTTTGAAATTTAATATTAAATGAAGGATAAAAGCGAATGAAATTAAATTTTTAAATAATAAATTTTATTTACTTGAATAATCAAAATGAATAAACTTCCTGGAAAATAAAGTTTTGTAAGAACTTTTCTTGCTAAGTAAAAAATAAATATAACGAAAACAATTAACATAAAATTTCAAATGAAATTCATTTTTTAATATTTTTTATAAAGATTTGATATTTACTAAGAAAATCAGAAATTATAAGTGACTTTGTTTATAAAATATTTGCGGCCATTTTTTATTAAATCTCAATTACATGAACAATCGCGATTTGTCAAATAATTTTCTTTAAGCGCATTGAATCGTTATTCTTAAATTAGTTTACCTTTTTGAAAAGAATTTCGAAATTGTAATAACGAATGCTAAAATTACACGTATATCTATTACCAAATTCTTAACTATAATTATTTTTTGTGATAAATTACATTTATATATATATATACATATATATATATATATTATCACAATTTGAACTTTTTTATTGATTTTATGTCTAAATTTAATATATTTGGTAAATAACTGCCAATTAATTTAATTGTGTTTAATCAAAAATGTTCTAATATAAATTTTCGATTATTAACCTGGATACTTCTTAAAGATACCCTATGAAATAATTATCTTCCTGTAATTATATCTACTTTCAATTTTCTAATTAAATTAGAAGCAACAAAATATAGGATGAACACTACTTAAAAATGCAACATAATGGAAATTAAAGATATGTAGGATAGATGAATAAATATTTAGGGGGATATTCTCCGATTTGAATTCCACGTCAGTAACATGTGCACATGTTTTCCTATAATAAATTCTTTCGCAATAAAAAAGCATTTGTATGGAATAGTAAGTTGCCAGTAAAGCAAAGAAGGAAAAAAAAACAGATTTGTATTTATTGGCGGATAAAATGCGTTCCTTTTTTATGTGCTCGTAAAATAACGTAGTGTCCTGCAATGTTTGTGTATGGATAGTAAGTAATGATGATAAGATTAGTATATACTGATAACGAAATGCAGAAATAAAGCGCAAAAAGAATAAAAACCAATCAATTGTTTTCTCTCTCTGTTGATGACATATTAATTTTAACACTAAAATTAATGTTTCTTTTTAACAAAAAGTGTATTAATTGTTATTTATTTCACTCATGAAACAATATTTTCCATTTTGATGCTTTCAGTGCAATTACAAATCAGGCAAAACTTTCAAAGCTTCTGAATATTTCTTCGTAAAAAGGATGAAATTTTTCACAATAAATATTTTCTCACTCTTGAAGTAACTTATTATAAGTTATAGATTGAAACTTTAAAGATGATTTGAAATTGTTACAAAAATAAAAAATACTAATACCGACGCCCAAAAGATATATAAATGTTATATATTACGAAATTTGGCAACGACCATTTAACAGAAAATGTGAAATATATTCCTGTTTAATCATGGTTTATTCATCAAAATTTGTACTCTGGGCAATGTATCCATGTGGAAAATTTCAAAGTTTGCACAATTTTAAATATGTAGACAGTCCCCTTCCAACATTTTAGGGTTACCATCTTTTAGTATATGTTATTAGTTTTAAATTGTATTCTTAATTTTCAGATACGATGATCGGCAGCAGAATAAAAATGGATAGCTCCTTCATTTTTTCCCGCGATTATACATGCATTTTCTTTAAGTGACGAAGTAGTTATGCGAAACCTGCAAACATTTGTCAATAATTTATTTTCATCTACTCATGTGACTACTCATAGTAACCTGGATTATAAGTGATCACGCTTTGTTGCTTAAATTTTGTTCAAACGACTGATTCTACTCTAATTAATCTATGAAATTTTTGAATTTTTTGTGAAGTTCTAGTATGCTCATTTTTTACTTCCTTGTGTATGAAAAAAAATATTGTCATCACCGAAAAATTCGAACTCGAAATTTTGACGAATTAGATCTCCTTGATTTAGATCTCTCTGAATTCGAAAAACACATTTTTAGCGTTATGTCTTTTTGCCCATCCGCCCGTCTGTCTGTCTATCTGTAACAAGAAGACCTCAAAATCGCTTTGGGCTAGACGGATAAAAAACAGTATTTATACTAAATTTGCAGATATCTGTCAAATTTTGAAAGAAATTCGTTTAGAAAAAGTTTGTTTGTCCAGCTATTAGAATATAAGTTAGCACTTAGAAAACTGTTCAGATAAAATTCGGAACACAAATTTAGCATCTATATTGTAGACACTTACCAAAATTGGAGTCAAATTCAAGAAGGGCCTGAAGGGAAATGCAGTGACATAAATATACCAAATTTGGTACGTGACTTTGTAACTACAAATGTAATTTTTCGTGAAATTTTTATCAGTCGGTAAGGAAAAACGTATCTGAAACACAAATTCCATTTTCGGATTATTCTCCAAAACTCGATTGAATCGCCAACACACTCGCCAAGGATCACACGATATACACAGTAAAAATGCTAAACTCACACTAAAAGTTAATATTTCGTGACTATTGTACGCCAATGCAATTCAAGGTTCTCTGGAATAACACCTTTGTTAGAGAGTAAGCGAAACAGTTTTGGAGAAACATCTCCCGTCAGTTGTTAAAGGACTCGACAGTCGTATTAGTTGAACTCTGAAACAATGGACGTTTGATAGAAATTTTCAACTGCAATGACTTTATTTAACAAATAATATATGGAAACGTGAGCATGCTAAGATGCTCAAGCATCTGATAGAAGGAAATGCTCAAGCATCTGAGAACGTTCCGATATCCTTTTCGTCTCCAAAGTAGAAATTAAATGAGTGCGCTTACTTTATTTGAAACTCGGTCGGTGTATTTTGTCTCTCTTTCCATGAACTATAGAAAGTGTTACAATTCAAATCATTCACACACGTATGCGAATTATGAATGTGCTCTCAGTTACAAAATAATTGAGTTATCTTTTATATCTACCAACTATGTATGCTTCAAATTTTCCTAACTATTCCTAACAATGAAAAGTATTGAGAAAATTTATCAAAGGCATGATTCGTTCCGAAAAAATTTAAAGCTAATTTTGGCAAATGCATTAAAATTTCTGCTTCGGTGTTATAGCTCGAGGCTCAAACACCCAGACTGTTAGCGACAAAATGTCGGGAATAATACCATCCAATTTGATTTATTTCTTCAAAAATCCGCTGTTTTATTACAAAATAAGAAAGATCCTCTTTTCCACACAAAGGCCATTTCTAGAACCCTTAAAATTCGAACGGTGTGTGGAATCCATTCTCAGGTGTTTCTTTTTACTTTTCCACACTTTTGATGCTTTCAGGTAGTAATCTCCGAACGGAAATAAATGGAAAGCGCCCTCGCCTTCTCCACCCTAAAAAAATAACAATAATAAAAAGCCCTTTTTGCTCCGTCCTCATACCCCTCTACAAGCTGAGAGAGAAAATATTCAGTTTGGGGAGGGAAAATATCAAAGATGCCCAGTACCTTTTATTCACGTTTTCTGGCGATTTTTTATGCATACCTAACAGGCAATCCATCATTTCTTGTGTTCCAAAAATGGTACTGCATTTCTTCAAGACAAATTCCGTTGACTGTTTTTCTTCCATACTTTCTGACAGCATTATGTTCCTCCTATTTGCTAATAGCAAAATTTTACTTTTTTCCTCTATTCTCATTTGGGTTTAAGATTTTTACTTTCTCGTGTATGAAGTACAGAGAAAATATCGTAATGGTCAAAAAAATCCGAAAATGAAGTCTCCACATTTTAGACCTCACTGAGTTCGAAAAATATATGCTCTTCCTTATGTCTGTGAAATGATAACTCAAATGACCTTGGAGTTAGACAGATGAAATTTGATTTTCGGTCTTTACACCAAATTGTTGAGCCCTATCAAATTTTGAACCAAATTTATTCGGAGGAAGTCTATTTGCCCAACTGTTCAATTACAAGTTAACTCGATAACTACAAAATAAAAAGAGCTAGATAGATAAAATTCGACATAAAGATAAAACATATATACTGTAGATTGACAACTATCAAATTTTGATCCATATTCCACAAGGGGTTGAACGTCTATCGATCTGCATTTTTAAAAGCATGTAAACCTAATTCTTCAAAAGTACAATTATTTAAATGTAACAAATTTGGTATGTGAAATTTTGATCCCAAGTAGAGTTCTTTATCAAATTTTTTCCAGTCTGTTGAGAAAATTGACAACAAAACACAAATTTGATTTTCGGATGCAATTAATTGCATGGCAGGGATTAAATGCGAAAAAACTGTCCAAGAATTACACAGTAATTGTAGTAAAAATGCTAATTCACGCCAGAGGATAATATTTCGTTTCTATTGTACACAATGCAATCCAATGCGTTGTTTGCCTTACCAAAGGTCCTCAATATTTTTTTTTTTTTGAGGGAGGGGTGGAGGAATGAGATAGTATCTTTATTAAAGAGTATGTTAAAAAGGTTTGGGTAGACCACTTCCGCTGGCTTCTACTATGGTTTCATAAGAAAATATGCAAACTTAGACGACGAATGTATGTTGTAAGTTCATGTGAATTTTGCTAAATTGTAAATTTTACTAATTATTAAATGGTCACTTGTATCATTCTTTAGTTTCCCTGTAATAAATTTACAAAACTGCACATTGAACACATTTCAATAATACCAAAATAAAGTGTTATTTATTATTTTAAAAGAGTCCATTAGTAAGCACATTTACATTTGAGACTTTTAAGGAGTTTTAATCAGTTTTCATACAATTTTTAAATTAATCAATTCATAAATATTTAATTTATATTTTAATGCAGATTTTTTTTTCATATATCTGTTTATTATTACTATTTCTACTTGTTTACTATTATTGTTACTATTTCTTTGTTTATTATTATTATTTACTACTGAATGTTATCTACTTAGTTAATTACGAATTTTAAAATCTGATAAAACGACAAATAATGTTTTTTTTCTTTCGTTGTTTTATATTCCATCATATCTGAAGAAGCTACTTCAAATAAAGTTTTATTATAGGCAATACTATAGCATTAATAAATAGTATTGCCTACAATAAAAGAATTAATATATATTACCATAATAATATTATAGAATTAATATTAAGTATAATGATTAAAGTCAAGTTTCTTGCTCAAAGAATTTATAGAATACAACTGTTAATAGAAAAGAAAACGGAAATATGGAAGTCATGCCGTTCATTGATTTTTTTTCTCTTTCAGTTCAAGTCAAACTCTCTTTGAATCTTGATATTCATTTCATTTTGTTGCATAAGCTGCAAAAATATCTATATAATTTTGTATGAAGGAAGCTTATGACAAAAAAAAGCCTAAATCGCGTTCTGATTTGTGCACTTTTATATTTCTTGACTTGTTTCAGGTTTGTGGAAGAATTTTGTTATCTAATTTTCACTCAATTCGACATGCGCAAAAACTTTTGCATTTGGTATGTTATAGCTGTAACTAACATTCTATACGACAGTCACTATTTAGATTTTTTCCAGAATTTATTTTTTAGTTAATGGATTATTCTGATTAAAATTTGATTCCATCCATGTAATTCTACATGGCTATTAATTTTTTATTAATTAATCGGTTATTCTGATTAAATTTTTATTAAATCCGTGTAATTCTACATGGTTATTAATATTAAACTAAAAGATTTTTTGACATAAACTCTTTGATTATATTTTTTAGAATAATGAGAAAAGTGTGTTTTAAAACATTTCTACTTTCTCTTTTATTTATTTACTGTAGTTGAGAAATTTGGATTGAAATACTTTCTTGTTTTCCCTTCACTTCATACACTGGGCAAGAGGAAAACTTTTTAAAATTAATTTTTGAATAAATTGTTTTGGGTGAGGTTTTCTCCTTGTACTATCCATAAATATAGCATCTTCTTAAAACACCATGCATATTTGGGAAAATCGAGGAATTCTTAAGCTTATTTTCTTTCGGTTGCTTTATTTTTTACAGATTCTACACCTTCAGACAGAGACACTCCAAACTTTCTCAAAATGTATTGATTTGTGTGGGTGGTAGAAATGTTTGCTGGTCATAAAAATGGTCTACTCAACACAGATATTTCTTGGCAGATTCTGAAATGGTTCCTCGTAAAATCCGAATCAGATTCCCCTTGTCTTCTCCCGGACGTGCGAGAGGAGAACTCGAGGAAGAAAAAGGAAGAAACTGAAACCATTTTTGTCAATTTTTTAAAGTATTCTCCAATTTTTACAACTTCCGTCTGGATCTTCGGCGTTGTTTACTATCGGCTGAAATAAAATTATTGATGCCGTAACTTTTCGATTTTTCGCTTGTTTCACCACTCTGATGATAAAAATTGCTTTTAAGCTTATCAATAAATCCTTTATTAGATGTTTCTTTTCAGCTTTTCTTTTTGAAAGTGTTAGTAACAAGGAAAGTCTTTTTTCTTTTACTTATATAAGATGCCTTTTGTAGCATCCATTTCTTAAAGACTATTTATGAAAATGATTGTCATTAGCTACTTTAATATTTCTTTTTGTTATCTCTCATTTCGGATGTTCCTCAAAAATATTTTTACCACGCTTTCTTACAATATCTCTACAAATATTTTGCCACTTAAAAAATATTATCTTAGCTATTGGTTTTAATTAAATATATCATTTAACCATGATAGTTAACGTTTCTGCTTTTATTTTTGAAACCATTTTTTATTTCAATTGATTTCAGATGTAATATAGTCAGATGTAAGATAGTCTTATAAGTAAATTATAATAAAAATAAAATAAGATAATTATGCTATAATATCAAATATGTATTCATAATGTTTTTTCATATTACTACTATCAATAAACAGTAAAATAAAAACCAATGTTTTCATATGTAGAAGATTTATGTATCTAAATTTTTGATCATTTGAAATGTTACTTTGAATTGCAATAATTACTTCATATTACAAATTATTTGAGTTTTGTGCAAAGAATCTACTAGAATTTAACGAATTTGTAAACACTGAAATTTAAAATGACTGAATTTGATATTCAATGTACATCAAAGAATAGTAAAGAAATGATACTATAAAAATTTTAGTTTTATATTTTTTAACAGAATTTTGTAGATATATACAAAACTCTTTTGGGCATAGATATGAAATTTTGTAATACTAATAAGCTTTATGCGTCTGATAAACATAATTATATTCATTTCTAAATAATATTAACCGTATTTTTAAAATACTGTTTATTACGGAAAATTTTTTGTATTTTTCGGATTATTTGATTAAGTATTTTTTAATTGCATTAAAATGAAAATTTCTATACTATTATTGATAATAATTTTCTGTTCTATCATTGCTACTATTTTAATTACGTACTGACCGACTTTGGCAATTAACCTTTTCACCCAGATGATACGCTTTTTAAATTATTAATATGGAATAGTGATATTATAGAGATTATCCATGTGGCGACTTATTTTAGCTTTTGTTAAACTCTTTATTTGACGGCTTTTTTTTTTTTTTGCTTCTTGTTTCCTCTGACTTTATGGAATGCTAGTTCTCTCTAAATAATGTCAAATACTACTTTGCAGCTGCACTAATTAGTGAAATAAATCAAGCGTAACTGTAAAAATATTCAATGAACCATATGAAACATTAATATACTGATTTGTTTTCATTTCACTGTTGTCATTCATCAATAAATGAAACTTGTAAGAGCGATTTCTGTGCCACGTACATTAGCGTTTTATACAGAGATATTATGCTAATTTTTGTGAGATTTATGCAGAATTCATTTGTCTCGCCATATCGATTTTTACTTCTGTTTTTGAAAACTATTGCACCATAACATGTTTTTATTTGCTTTTAAAATGACATATTTTAAAGTTTATATCATATTTTAACTCAAATATAAATTTTACTTGGAAAGAATCTCCTTTAAATTCACCTCATAATTAGACAATTTTCGCTGTCAGGAATATTCCAATACCCTTAAAAATATATTACTAAGAATTTTAATATAGAATGCATGCTACTTCAATTTCTTTAAATTGTAAATAAATAAAATTCTTTTTAATTTCAATTAATTAGTCCTTTGCGCACAAATTGGCATATAGAGTGCTACATTGGCTATTATTTGTTGAGCCAACATTTCCTTGGAAAGTTCACCATCCTCTTAATATTCTTCCTTGTGGCGCTTGCAAGTGCATGAAACGCTTTACACACAACAACCTTACTAGCATAAGATGTCAAAAATTTATCCTACAAGATTTTTAAAAAAAAGTAAAACTTTAAAGGGACATTTTCTTAGTAAAGGTGCATTAAAATGTTTTTGAGATTCATATTACTTTTATAAAAATAATATAATTATTCCTATAAATATCATAAACCTAAAAATAAAAATCATATTTATGTTATCATAAATTATTTTTAATGCCTATTAAATTATTTGTTTCTTACGTGATTTGCCAAAACAAGGGTTTATACTCTTGAACTTAAAAGAGGGAAACAGCAAGATCGATACACAGACTTGACATTAATGGGGGACTAAAAAAAAAATCGAAATTCATGTAGGGGATCTAACAATATACAAATTTTACAAGACCTTAAAACAGAATATATAGATGTCTATTTGTAATGTTTTATGCTGTTATAAATACTGGAGCCATAATTGCCCAAGACCTTCTATATGAACTTCTATCCAGATCATGGACGATTCCTTTTGAATAGTATGAACTTCTGCAATATCTGCATAAATATTTTTCCTGATGACAAAATTTGCATATGGAAATCGCTGCGTTTTCACGAAATAACCCGAGAAATTAGGCCAAAAAATGCATGGTGCATATTTTGTGGTAAAGTGAAAACAATTATGCTGCTTCGTTCAGAGGTGACGGGATAGCCGGATGTACACAAGAAGTTTTAGAATAAAACCTACATTAACACCGTGAAACGTGCATGTAAAACATGAATTGAAACTATATGAGAAGTAATGAATGAAATAAGAAAATATGTATTTCGAAATTGAACTCATTCATCAATGCATATTTTGATTTTCACTTTTGATGGCTCAGTTTGAAACCCTTTTGAAAAGTTGAAATGAAATTTTGAAATTGTTTTAAGCTTTTAAATTTTATCTTGTAATTTGATGTCAATCATTAATTTACTTGAGTTTTATTTTTGTATGAGCTGTATATTATATAAGCTCCTGCATTTCCCAAGTAAAATTTATTTTTTTCAAAAATAAATAATATTCAGTGAGCGTACATTTAACGATACTTTTTAGGAATCGACTAGGGTTAAATTTCCGTATGTGTTTTCGTCAAAAAACAGTAATAACATATTTCGATTTGAACATTATTTCTAAATTTTTGGAACGTTTTAAAAGTTTTAAGAATAAAAAGTCTTATTTTGCGTATGTACCATTTATCTAGTTAACCTCTAATCTTATTTAATGAGGTTCTATATAGTTAAATAAGAGAGGAATTAGAAAAATTATAGAATGACACACTGAGTGAGCCAACTTGGCCTCGGTGTTCCACGAAAGTAACAAGAGCTCAGAAGGTTAATAACGCAATTTAAACACATGCTTCGTTCATGAACGTGTCTGTTTTCATATTGATTCAAGCAGCAGAAGCTTATATCGTGTCATTTTAATTCCTTTGATATATCAAAGCCCGATGACGAGATTTTGACTTACCAACAAATATTTAATTCGAAACCCTGATAACATCAAAGTATTCCGATGTATGTGTGAGCATTAATCCTCAATATCATTAAATCTGATATTGAAAATTAAACAATCGCCAACTGTTGTTTTGCTGAAGTTTGAAGACACGGATATTGGCTCAGATGCCGTACTTGTTATCTGGTCATGATTCAAAGTTACGAGCACTCACGTTGCTTTAAAGTTGGTAGGTAATGTAAATTATTTCTTAAATCATGGCAACAAACTTTTTTTTTTTTTTGCAATATATCTCGGAGTTTCAAACGGAAAGGTAGAAAACGGTACAGATGATTCTTGTTAATGAAATAAATTAAAAAAGAGAATATAACGGATAAAGTGTACAATACAGATTTATTAGGGTGTAAATATATAACGTCCAAAGAGCGGTGAGACTTGAATAGCAAGATGCATGGCGAATTTAGCTTAGGACGATACGTTCTTTGCACACTTAAATAAACCGATGATGTTTTTGTACTGCATCTTAATTGCTATTACTTTTCCTGTTATGCTACATATGACTTAAAATTCTATTATTCCTGTAAACGAATTGTTATAAATTTGTGTTGTAACTGCATGCATACTTTTATTTAATCCATTATCAAAGAGACCCTCTTCATGTTTGAGACTCCATGTTCTATTATAAAAGTGGATCTATATTTCTAACCCTTTCTATATATCTGACCTATCCTTAAAATTTATTTCATGATTTTAGAAACATTCTGCATAACCTTATTAATCTCCGCATCTAGTTTCTAGGCAAAATTTTATATTTTCCTTCATTACGCTCTGCATTTTCTCAATTAGTTTCAACTTAAGATGCTTTTTTTATATAAAAAATTCTTTGACAATGAGATAAGAAAAACAAAACCAACACCTTTACCTAAAGGAATCGGAAAGGCGGTCAGTTAATAATATATTCATGCGATTCTTTCACGGACACTTTGTTAGCTATCCTTTATAAAAAAGAATGGACTGAATTTATGAATAAATTTTATTATGTTGTGGTCGTGTGTCGCATCCCTGTCTTCTTAAAAATGCAAATTCCTTGTCGAGTGAATACTTTCTTTCTCCATCTTTCAAACACTTTAGGAGGACAGAGAGAGACAAAAATTCCAATCCTGCAAAAATAAATAATATTATGAGATTACCCATTACCATAACAAAGATCCGGAAATTGAATTTTCCTCACGGAATTTTTTTTTCCTTATTATTCTTCATTCAATTCCATAACAAGGTTAACTATCTAAAAAATAGTTCATGAAATAGTGTGAAAGAAAGAATTTTATGTCATATTATATTCATAGACATTGTTGCGAGATATATAATATTTAAAAATTTGTTTCGATACTGGTATTTGCCAGAATTATACATTTTTATTCTATTATTAAATTTAAATTATTGTCGAATATTTATTACCTCTATATTCTGTTCTTTTCTATAATCACATGGATCTAAAAACAATTTTAATTCAATATTTATTTTTCCAGGCAGTTGGTTGATTCTGTTTTATTTGGATATCCCATAGGTTTCATTCCTTTTTTAATAAGAAATAGTGTTGGAGATTTGTTGTTTAAGGTTGATATATATTTATAAATATTTTTCATACATTGCATTATATATAATACAGGTTTTTCGCTGTCACTTTCTTTCATCTTTCAGGACGCCTCGTTATTCCTTCTTTTCAAAGTTGTTGGGGTTTACTTGCAAAATATTCTTTAATGTATGTTTTTATTTGGCTTATGTATTGTAAATATTTATATGGAGAGATTTTTGATGATATATATTCGTTTCTTTTATATTTGCATTTCATAACAGACGGAGGTGTGCTACTGTAACTTCAGATTTGTATTTAACAGTCGATTTAAATGAGCATCGAAGAGTTATTACCTTCAAACACTGTTATTATAACTTCTTAATATCATAATAGAATTTCGTTACACAGTACTGGTTGGGACTAAGATGGGCTGCTTAAATTACGAAAACATTATTAAATCAGTCCCCAAACACATAATATCCCTTCATTTGATTATAAATCTAAGTAACAATTATTTTAAAAATATTAATATAAATTTTATATGATCAACAGTTCAGTCTAAATTTTAACAAAAATCACTCACTTTGAAATAATAATTTAAAATTTAATAATTCAAAAATAAAATGGTGTTTATAAATTAAATATAAACTACATTTGTAGTACAAAAAAATTAAAAAACTTTAACAGCTTTTGCAATACAAAAAAAAATATTTAAATGTAAACAAATTTTTCAGTACAAAAAAATTAAAAATATAAACAACATTTACAGTACAAAAGCAGTCTCTTGTCTTTAAATTCCGTAATTTCGAAGGTAAGAGAAAGAAAATTACTGGAAAGAATGAAAACAGTAAATGTAGAATTATTTAAAATTTATGACATAATCCAACAATTTTTTGCTACGATGATTTTCTTATGTTTCTCATCTATTTAACGCATTTGCCTTTTTTGTAAATCATAAATATACAGAATTTAATAACCAAATAATAGTTGCAACTAACGAAATAATAGGTAGACTATTCTGAAAGAGAGTCTGAATGAATGCAATTCCATGAAATCCATCTCATAAGCTTCTTTTTTTATTTAAAAAAAAAGACATGGGCAGTAAAATAAATGGAGTAAAAAGTCAGTGAGTTTAAAAAGCTCAGTATATTAATGCTAGTGTTTGATCTTCATTAATGCCTTCCACTCAGTTTTGACGATGAAAAAAAAATCTACATCATGAATAAAGAAATCATTTGAACCCGCTTCAGCGTCTTAAGTGCTTTAATAGTCGCAATGAAGTGCTGTTTGTTTCATATATATTCCGAAATCATCTGAAAATATAAAAGAAAACTAAGCACTGCAGCTTTCCGGTGGAGACGCTCGTAAAAAACGAAATAAAGTGCGGCTCGAAAACCTTTTCCAGAGATTATCGTAAAGTAACTGTAATTCCACCCATCAAATTTCGAAATTACAGGATTACGAGGATGTCTCGTTTCGTTTCTTCTCGGTTGCCACTTGCTTCTCTCGAAATTTTGTTAAGAAGAAAAAGGAATTAAATGCAGTAGGCAAACTCTGTGTACAAGTCACAATTGTTGAACAAAAGGAATTTTATAGCTTGTCTATTTTAAGAATTTTTATAAATGAAATTCGGATTTCAGAAGGAATTTTAATTAAGATTTATCGAAAAAAAACGATCGAGTTGTGACACTATAATTGATTTTTTAAAACTTATATACTTTTTTTCCATACGTTGATTTTACTATTTTAAATGATATTGATTTAATGGATTAATTTGGTTGTTTGTATTGGATTGGATTTTTTGGGATTTAATAATATAAGAGCATGATGGATTGTAAATTTTAAAAAAATGAACTGGAGGAGAGTTTAAGTTTGAGTTTGTTTTTTATGGCCCAAAAGCCACCTATGGCTAAGCTGCACCACATTCAGGAAATTAAAATATTAATATCAGTTTATATCAAAATCAAAACTTAGAATGTCTACAAAATCCAAATGTCTAAAAGCGTAAAAATGAGAATCATTAAAAAGCACAACAATGATGTAAGGTATGGTACTATACTGAAAAGCGCAGCTAATATTTATAGATGATAAAAAAACCAATAATTTTTTTAAGAGCTGAAAAGGTTAACATGCGAAATTTTGGAAAACAACTCGCTCGAATTAGTATGAAATTTCTGAAAGAATGTAAGACGCTGTAAAGAAAACCGGGGACATTCTACAAGAATGTGTAAAAAAGACATAGGACTATTACAAATTGAGCAAAATGGTGTTGGGTCCCGCATCAATAGATGTCGATGGGTGAATCGAGTGTGCCCAATCCTCAACCTAGTTAAAATTGCGTCAGTTTTTGGCTGTGTAAAGTGCGCCAGAGATCTATTGTAGGCTTAATTATATGAAGCTTATTACGAATTTTTGGACATATCTACTGTCGATTATTTTGAATTTTTTGCTATAAAATTAATCTGCTATAGATTGCTAAGCTTAGACTTCAAAAGACTTCAGATCTCTAGTCTGTAATCCTTAGATCCTAGAAATCTATCATTAGAATATTGAGAATATCTAAAATGTAAGTACTTGGCCAGTCAACCCTTAACCCTTAATTGCGGTTGAAAAAATCATGCGAATTATTGAATTTTTTTTATAACTAATCTGAGATTTTTTTACTAATAAAAGAGATAAGAGTGGATAAATTTAGAAGATAGAGATACAGAAGATTTTGTATTGAGCTTAATATGTAAATTTCCATGATATTTCCATCAGGCTGTTTTTGAATTATTTTATATTATATATTTATACAAGGATTTTTTTAAAAATATTTCCTTTAATCTAGAATATGAATTACATCACTCTGATTTATTTCACACACAAAAAAAGAAAGAAAATAATGCAAAAAAGGAGGAAGCTTCAATTTTAAATAATAATTTATCTAAGTTTTACAGGTATACACATGCATACACATACAGTTATACATGTGGACAGGGTTATTTTTTACTGTTAGATTAAAAAGAGCAAATTTTCATAAGCGTTCCTGATTTCAAAGGATTGTTTGTGCTCAGTTCAAGAATGTAGATAAAAAAAATTTATTAAATATTTCTTTAGTATATATTTAATTCATATCGAAGTAGTTCGTAACCTTTGGATTCCGTGTTTACAGGAGAACCATTGCATGCGCATTAAGATACTGGGGGACTGTTACTACTGCGTTTCCGGTCTGCCTGTCTCCCGACCGAGTCACGCCACCAACTGCGTGCAAATGGGTCTCAGCATGATAGAGGCTATAAGGTAAGCAACCTGCTAAAAATATGTGTGCTCTTTTACATAAATATTTATTTGCAGAAATAATATTTTGTATAAATAATCCATTATATTATATTTATTCAATTGCAATAAATAAGTGAATTATAAAATTTCCAATTCTGCAGTTCATCAAAATAAAAGATCTACTATTTTCAATAACCATAAAAATTGTAACAGGTTCTTTTGATATTTTAAAGTCATTAGGTTTTATCGAAATAACCTTAAAAATTAATAGGCCTCTCGAAGCCTCCTGATTTACAAGGGTTAAATGGAGTGAAAACTGCTTCGCCTAGGCAAACCATTTCTTCAAAAATTTGACAGAAACATCCGATGCTCATGGTTTGATCCCTAACTACTACCCATTTTTCACTCTTTGAAGTATTCATCTAATGAAATCGCGTTACAAAAACCGAATATAAAAGTTGTTTGAAAGAAAATTTTGTATTATTGAAAATTTTGATTAAGCTTATTATCCTTTCGGAAGACTCAATTACACAACTGCTACTTATTAATCAAATTTTAATATTATTTATAACAAAACAATAAAAATAAATGATGATGAAAAACAGAAAGAAAAAAAATTGCTGAGAATACAAAAAGGCAGCGCATTCATGGGCAGAATCAAAAGCTGATCTTCAGAGAGGTCTCTAGGGCCTATCGGGTAATACTTGATACATCTACGGGATGACTCTAAGTAAGATTCAAAAGATTTTTAAAGAATAATAATAAAACATTGATTTTTTTAAAATTATTTTTCCTTTCTTATTACATGCATAGTAGGAAAACTTTTCAACCTATACTAACAAATCGTGTTATAGCAAATCTTCTCGCATAAAAATAAATGCATTGTGGTAAAAGTGGAAAGATCTGTACTCCTGTCTGTAGATTGACTGATGTCGATTGAAATGTTTTGAAAGGAAGAATGAGCTAAACGATATTTCCCAAAGATTTTTAGTAACTTTAAAGATAAGTAAATAAAAATGCTATAAAAAGTGTTATTTGTACATTAATAGAACACAAAAACGGAAACGCAAAGAACGATTGTAATAAGTTTGTTTGACTGTGTGTTTAGCAAAGGAAAAGAATGTATTAGATCAAGGGTGGGCATTAAGTCGATCACTATCGACCGGTGGACCCCCAAGACATTTTGGGGTACCTACCGCCTTTACTAAAACCTAAGACGCGCATACTAAAAGAAACATATTATGGAACATTGTATTCTCTCTATTTCTTGAGGAAAACGAAGTTTTCTCCTTCAAAATGAAAATTTTAAAAGAACGTTGTCCAGTAGCTAAGAATAACTTTTGCAATCTAATGGGCATGTCCTAATTAAAAAAAAAATAGTGGCATATCATTTAACATCGTTCTTTGGTTCCTTTAACCTATCTATGTAAATCTCCATTTTCAACGACGAATTTAGTTAAGACAACATATCGTCCCCGTCTCACAGACGACCATTTAAACTCCAGTGTAAGATTAGCACTTAGTAATTATATACCAAGATATTGGCTGACAGTTTATAGCCAAAGTCTTCTACTAACTATAACTACATTAACTTACTTCCGATGAAAATGGTTTATTTTTTAATGTATTTTAGATTTTTTTATTTAAATGCATCATTTGATATTATTATATTTTTGACAATTATTATTATGATTGTAGTTATGTAGGTAAGTACATATTCCGTATTTATTATAAAGTTATAATAACTATTATAGACCTACGCCACTGGGTGAACCGCATCTCCTTCAAAAAATTAGAAGTCCCCAAATCCTGAAAAAATCGGCCCACCCGTGTATTAGATGAATAAATTAAATGGAATCTTGTTACATGTTAATAAACGTTTAAAGAAGTATAAATTCATTAAAACACAATGTAATGTCTTGATCTAGACTGATCAAATAACGAAGCAGAAATTCCAGACAATTCTTTATTTTACAGCTCTATATATACAAAGGACAACTTGTTTTAATCTTGGTTAAATAAATAGTTATTTACACCTGTAGTAGGAGACACAACAATCGAAGTCGAAGGTTTATTTTGAAACTCAGCTCTCCATCAATACGGAAAAACAACACCACAGGGGACTAACAGGTTGTTAGTCAACACGACCACTCCAGGGGTAATTTTCGGACTCCGAACTCGTGGGCGTAGTCCAACAGTCTGCCTGCAATTCGTTTCTTCTCCTCTCCCTAAAAAGAATCTCCGCACTTTATTTCGGCGCCAATCTCCGCCTCCTAATATACATTGGTCATTTGAGCTCTCTTTCGGCCAATCGAGGTTCAGCAATATGCTCCCTCAGCGGCTCCAGTTGGTCGCGGGAAGGTCCTTTTAGTGATGCACCTTTCATAACTGACTATTCTGGAACACGGAGTTATCATAGTCCTTTCACATTCAGAAACATTTAGCATCCAGGTGTTTGGACACCCCTTTCTCTTTGAAGGTACTATCAATATCTCTTGGACGAGGAATTCTCACATGTGATCTCTCACTGTAGTCGCTAATGAACAGATGCGAAACCACCCAGGTGAAAAGATCCACCATCTGGCTATCTCGAGGAGTTTAATAATTAACAGCGACGACACAGCTGGCTGTATATGTCTTATCAGTACTGGGAATGTTACAACAGTACCATAAATGACTATAATACAAGTCTGTAGCATGCCAGATGTAATAGCAAACAGAATGCAGAATCCATTACAAACCTTTGGAACATTTACATTCAATGAACGAAAGCTTAACGCGCTCCGCATATTATTATTCACGTAGCTGCGTTGCTGTGCTGTTATAAATTTGCAATCCATTAAAGTTTAATAATAATAAAGTTTAATAAAGGTTAATAAGTTTAATAAAGGTAATTTATATCTGGAACATCCTTTTCTTTCCTATAATTCCCCGGTTACAAATTTTTCGTAGTGGATACCCTTCTACGCTTGTGATCTTATGTTTTATTACAAAAAGAGCTTGATTATATATATCTAGCCTAACTTTAAAATTTATAAATTACCTTTTGAAATACTCTATATATGATTATTCTTCCAAAAAAAGCCTGATAATAAATGATGAATCTTTTTCGAACATTGCTTAGTAAACGAGTGGAATATATCAGGAAATTGAATGCTTTGAACAACCAGTTCGATTAGTTAGTTAAATGTCGGAAATTTAGCTAAATATTGTTCCTTTACAAATTGTCGAAGTATTATTTAAATTAGCTTTCTTTTATCGGAAGAGATATTGACCTTTGAATCACGGTCAGATGAAGAGGTTGGAGATTGGAATTAGAAAAAAATAGGCGCAAAAAACTGGTATATTTGCTTTTTACAAAAAGAAGAATCACTATTTTGTTGCTAAATAATCTATAAATATATCACGTAGACTAATAATAGCATGTCGATGAATTTTGTTACTGCCCATTGGAATCTTTGCACATTCTTATTTCGACAATATTTCAAAAATGTATAAATCATATTAATTACTTATATTTTCGAATATTTTTTAATTATAATATTAAATTTTAGTTCTTAAATTATTTTGAATTTTATGAAATTAGAAAAGAAAACGTTTTATATCCCTCCTTTATAAATCTTTTCATGAACTACCTAAAAATTTATGTCTGCATTTTGAGAACGAAAAAAAAATTTTTTTTTTATTTAAAATATTAAGAATTCTTTTTGAACAACATCTATTTGAGCTGAAATTTGAAACTACATCTATTTGAGCTGAAAATAATGCGAACTTGATTCATTCTCTTCTATTATAGAATTTCTATTTAGATTATTCATTATGAATATATTCTTGAAAAATTGCAATAAATTACTTTCTTTAAAAAATGAAAAGAATTCCTTTTTACTTAGATTGCAGTTTGCATGATCTTTTAATTTTCCGTTAAAGTACACAAAAGCAATAATATCCTTTACTGAACTCTGTTGTTGTTATTGTTACTTTTGGCACTTTACAAGCCCGCAGCGATTTAAGCCGAGTGAGCGTCTCTTGTTTCTTCAGTTGCGCTAACTAGGGCCAGGAGTACGACTTAGCTATTTCATGCTTCACATTCGCTTACATGACTCCTTTTTACAGGAGGGCACGTTCATACACCTCACAGATAGAACATAGAAGAAGAACAACCAAGCCCGAACGGGGACGCCTAGATCACGGGGAAGACACGCTACCCCTATGCCAAGACGCTGGCTTACTGAATTCTTCTTTACACTATTTAAACATTACTGATAAATTGTATGGTTTTATGTATATTAATCATTTTACATACAATAGCAAGAGATATTTTCGAATTAGTTAGGAATAATATGTGTTCATAATCAGTACTTTCAGAAACATTTTAACTCGATATCTCAAAACTGAAATTACTTAAAAATATTAAATTTGATATGTGTTTTGTGGCTACAAGTGTAGTTCTTTGTCAAATTTTGATTTCATTCTGTTATACAACCCCATCCAAGACACAAATTCGATTTTCGTATACTATAACTGAAATGCCAGGAATTAATCGCCAAAAAAACTCGCCAAGGATCACGCGTTAGATTCATAACAAAAATGCTATTCTCATGCCAAAGTTAATATTTCATAACTATCGTACACCAATGCCTTGCAAGGCGTTTTCCAGGATAACACTTCTATTATAGAGTATACAACGGTTTTTTTTAAAATTAAAATCAAAGAATTTTTAAACCATATAAATAATATCTAAAATTTTAATTTTTATTAAATTTCCTTTAATTTTTAACGATTTAGTGTTTCCATTTATGCTTGATTGAATTTCTTTCAGAGTCGTGAGAGAAGCGACGGAGGTAAATGTGGACATGCGCATTGGAGTGCACACAGGAGATGTCCTGTGCGGAGTGCTTGGGCTTAGAAAATGGCAATTCGATGTGTGGTCAGATGACGTCACACTGGCCAATCACATGGAATCAGGTGGGGTACCTGGGTGAGTATCATTATATTTCTGAATTTTTCGTTTCTGACACTCATATCTTTACATAAATTTTATTTTATAAACCTTGTAACAAAGATCTAGCAAATAAAAGATGTGAAAATTATTTATCCTCTCCAATAATCTGTAATAAATATTGTAGTTCCAATAACTCGAACTTACTTTGATTTGGTGAATCTCATTTGAGAAAGAATGATTTATAATTTGGATATATTTATACACTAATAAACCCAACTGAAATAATTCATATCAATATTTTCGCTCTTAATATGTTTTTGTAGTCAGTTTTATTATTGAATTTACTTTTACTATTAAATCCATCAAAAGTAAAATATCAAACAGGAAATGGAGAAATTTTCAGATTTTAAATAACATCAACTTTTGTCTTAGATGAAATGTGATGCCTCGGTTTAAGTAAGAATTTTTAGGACTTACACGTAAAATTTATTCTATTTTAAACAGCAACAATGAAAAAGTCAATAGGAATGTCTTTTACTTCTATATAGAAATCAATGTGGTTGTACTTAATCTTGATGTATGCCTTACTTGAAAGTGTTACAATTCTTCCAAATTCCATAAAATTATTCATTGAATCTCTTTCTCCTTCTAAAACGGGGTTTATCTTGCCACATAAATTAAAAATGAGTTTCCTAAGATTAGAATGAGGCGCATAAATTTAATTTAAACCATGTTTTCCAATCGGATTACCTTTCCCTAATTACTGTTTTCATCAGTAAATCGATCGATTATTGGAAAAATGGGGAGCATATTTCATTTGAATAAGTTAATTTTTCGTTTTGATTTGAGAGCATAAATTCCTCTTGTAGTAGCTCCGATGGTATGAAGGCTTATTGATTGATTCAGCTCGATTTAATAATGAAAAAAGAAAAACAATGAGAGGAATCACTAAAAACAGTTCGGGTGTCGTTAATGCGTCATTTTTACTGTAATATCTTACAATAATGAGACTCTTAAATTGTTGAAGAAGACACTATAACTTTTAAAATCTGATATTGTACTTAACAAAGATTGAATTATTAGAACTTGTGCTCTAGATATTTATCCGAAACTACAAAATTGTTTGATTTATATAAAAATATAATAAAAATTAAATTAATTTTTTTTATTTTTCTTCAAACAGTTAAAATTTAGTTCACAATTTATGCAAAATATATTCAATATACTCTCCGCAAATACTTTCCTTCAAAAACTTTATTTAGACTTTTTTTTTCCTAAAATTAAATTTCAAAAAATAGAGACTATCTTTTTTAAAACTGAAGTTTTATAACATGTTTGATGTTTGTTTTGTAAAAAATGAAATGAAAAACCGCATGAATTATTTTGCTTTTATCGTTATTTCCGTGAATAAGCACCGAGTCCTTCATTGATGATAAACAATGATTTACAGTTTCACGTCATGAATAAATTTTTAACAAAAGACTGGAACTTAGGCCCTTATGCATGTTCACTTTTCTGCAAGCAAGAAACTTTACTGCTCAGTACATAAATAACCTCGTAATTGCTTTGAAAACAGAAGAATGTTAAATATTTTTATCACAGAATTTCAAATTTTTCAGTGACTGTCGTTAAATTAGATACCTCAAGATAGAAGAAAACATGGAATATTTTATCAATTCTCATTCAGCCTCAGAAATTAAAACTAGAGAAAGCGCTTGAAATCCAATTAGCTTCTGAAAATTTCTTACTGGGTCATTTTTAAGAGGTTACATTCAGTACTAGAAACTTTTGTGCTAAACAGAACGAATTTATTGGATATTGTTTATAAAGAGTGAAAACTTTCGAATACGACACAGCGGCGCAGTTTGTTAAAAAAAATCTTTCTCTTAAATTTGTCTTGATCATAATCTAATTTTTTTTCAGATAATTTATCATTGCAAAAAAAGGCTTAAATCAGTTTCCTAAAGTTGAGCGCGACTTCTGTAGAAGTAGGATTGCTTGTTTATTGCTTAAAAATCAGTTTTTAACTATAAAGTTAATAATTTTAAGTAAATATGACGATTTGGAAGACATAGGGAACCATCGGAAGGGATTTCCGCGGCATTTTCTCACCTACTCTCTAATAAATGTATTATCCCCTTCCATCACAAAAACTCGTGGACCTTGGTCAAGCCACAGAACGCCATACATGGCATTGTCGAACAGTATATAAGAAATATTAACCCTTGGCGTGAATTTTGCATTTTTACTGAATCTATCATGTTACCTTTGGCGAGTTGTATTACGATTAATCCTTGCCATACGATTGATACTATCCGAAAATTGAATTAGTTTCTAAATAGTTTTTCCCAACTGATTGAAGCCAACATATGGCGCAGAACTATAATTATAGTTACAGAATCACATACCAAATTTGATAGGTTTAAATCATTACGTTTTTGAGCTATCGCATTTACTTGTTTCTGAAAGTACAGACCAGCCGGTTTTCAAACTTTGGCTGGATTTGACCCAAAATTTGGCGGGTGTCCACACTGCAAATGCTCAATTTATGTACCAAATTTTGTACATCTAACTCTCTTTGTTTTGTAGTTACCGTGTTAGCTTATATTTGAACACAGAGACAGACGGACTTCCTGTGAACGTATTTGACTCAAAATTTGATAAAAATCTTAAAATTGGTGTAAAGACCATGCACGAAATTTCATTCATCTCATTCAAAGCGTTTTCGAGATTTCTTTGTGGCAGATATAATGCCAAAAATGTATTTTTGATCTCAAGAAGTCAGTCTTAAACCGTGGAGATTCATCAAAGTTTTGAGTTCGAATTTTTTGACAATTATAACACTTTCTCTCTACTTCGAATACAAAAAAGTAAAATAGGAAATAATTTCCTTTCATTCCATCTCTCATATATCTAAATTTCAATTATTTCTGTTCTTTAAGTACTCGCTTTACAGTTATTTCTTTTGAATCAATATATCTCGAAGATTTTCACGTGGTCAAATATGGTGTCCTTACTATTGAAAATTGAAATCGACAATTAAATAATATGCACATACATTTATTCGAAGGTACATATACGAAGGTACTTTTTATTTTCAGTTTCTCTATTTAATTTATAAGATTTGCAAAAACATGTAAAAATCAAGAAATTTCATAAAAATGGAACAATACTTTTTTAAAGGTATTAGAAATGAAAAGGTAAAGAAAAAAAGAAATGATCGTCACGAATTTGTTCATCTCCAAGTTAAATTTTTCTCTGAATTTTCGTGATTCCTATTTATTATGTTCCTTTCTAAGAATTCTTCTACTTTTTCACTCAAACTTCAAACACATATATATCTCGAACTTTCTTTTTGATCAAACAGCAATAACGCAACAATTGGAGGCTATAAACATTTGTTTCCTCAGGAAAGCCCAAACATCACTCTTTTCACTTCCACTGTCTCACTGTTACGCCTTAAAAAAACAGGTAAAAAGAAAAGATTTTCGATGAAAAAAATAGAAGTACTCTCTCTTACTGTTTACCAAATCTTCCAAAGGTCTGTTTTGTTTTCGACAATAAAATGCGCAAACGATTCTTGAACTCCGAAACAAAGGATTTCTAAAAGGAACTGTTTTTTGTTTGATCCCCTTTTCAGTTTTATTGCACTGAAAAAAAAAACGCCTAAGAACACGCATCTCTCCTAACCCTCCTTTTATCCTTTCTGTTGCTCGAAGTTGTTGGTACTGCGAAAGGAGGGGAATGTTTGTAAAAACTCCATTATCAGAGTCGAAGTGAAGTGAGGCAAATTCCACGGAACAGAAGCGGACGTGACAGCTCTTCCTCTATCGGACTCGAAACATCCCTCATCCAGGAAAAAGTGAGAGCAAAAAAGATTCTCTACTCCTAAAACTTCTGTGTGAGAGCACGCTAGAAGTCGATTTTGTTTCTAAAAAAGAGAGGATCGTCGCAGTAAAAACTGTTTTACTGGACTTGTAAGAAACACTCTGTATTTATGCCTAACTGATAATTCAGTATAAATGATTATGAGAGTCAGGTATATATGAGCTACTTACAAAACAATCATCCGATTTTAAAATAATGTAAATTTAATATCATAAGAAGGCGTCTTCAATACTTACGCCGGGATAAAGAAGCAGGTGTTAATTTTCCATTTCTATATTTTTATTTTTCCGGACGATCCAGTGAAAGAAAACAGAGACAGTTATTTTCTTCGTTGTGTATGTGAAAATGGCAACTAACGAGCTGATTATGAATAAAATTGATTCATAAAATTGATTCATAATTGTGCTATACAAAATTTCTGTAAAAAAAAGATGCCTTTAACAATAATACCTAGTTGTAAATTTTATTATTAATCCTTATTTTAGGCCAGTTGATGAAACCTCAATCAAGTAGCGTCCATTAATTAAAGAGATCTTTTACAAGGTGACTGTTAAAATTCTCTCATGTAATGTAATTCAAAGTTTCATAACGCCGTTATTTTGATCGCAAAAAAGTGGATTAACTTTGTTTGAAATGGGCATTTGTTAAGATTATTTTACTAAAAATTGCATTTCTTAAGAGGAATAATTGAGGAAGCATATAAAAATGTTATTTTTTAGTTTATTTCAACGGTATTTTATTGATTCAACCAACATAAGACAATAATGTTTTATCTCCTTTAAACCCCTTTTTTATTAGAAGTGTACATTGTATTATAACCCTATTAATATAGTATAATAATATCTTTAAAATGTTTGAAATTAGCTTTTGAATCACGATTAGTAACATCTCGTATATCAAAATTTTAATCATTGAAAGTTAAGTATTTTACATCGTTGCTTGCAAAACGAAGAAAACTAAATGAATAAAATTAGAATTTAAATCTCTTTTGTAAGATATCTATCACATTTTTTGTCAAATTCACTGTTTGTTCATCTGTATTTTCAGAAGCATATAAACACGATAACTGAAAAGTGCAATTATTTAAATATATCAAATTTGGTATGTGATTTTGTGATCGAAATTGTAGTTTTGTGTCAAATCTTGGTCTTAATCGGTTTGAAAAAATCGCGTCTAAAACAAAAATTCGATTTTTATATATTATTCACCGCATTCCAGGGACTAATAGCCAAGGATCACACGATAGATTCAGTAAGTTCATACCAGTGGTTTGTATTTCGTAACTATTGTCACCAATACTATGCAAGATGATCTCGGGAATAACAAAGAATATGGGTGAAAGTTTTGGGAAGACTGGTTAATTATCGAATTCGCATGTAGATAAAGGGACAGTTCAGCAAACTTCCTGGAAACATAAAAGAAATAAATCCACAGTTTGGGTTTTGAATATCACAAAGCGTCCTTTAGCTCATCACATCTTCAGTAATGTCTGAAATCTAGAGATTCGTCATCATTGCATGATCGGATTTTTATAATAATGTCATTCATTTCTGTTTCTTTATTTCGTATAAGATTCATTAAAGAGAATGGAGAAATTAGTAGCTTTTCGCACATACATCGTTGTTAGAATTTTCGTGTGAAACATTTGAAGAATCAGTGATCGATAATACCAGTGCCGTATTTACGTATAAGCTGCAGTTTACAACTTCAAAACTTTACCATGTGAACACATTTCTTACATACTAAATGTGATGTTTAACTAGTCTTATAAAATGTTTCATTAATCAAATAACTATGATCTCAGGAATTAGATAATACTACAAATATTATTTAAGTGAGTGTCTCCACTGCAAATTTCTTAATGAGTCCTTTTAGCATCAGTAATTGCATCGCCCTGCGTGTATGTAAGGAACTTGCATTAATGTATATTTCCGAGAAAGGTACGTGATATTTCAATGAGTAAATCGGTTACTGTTTTTAATATAGTATCATCTTTTTTTTTAATATCGTTCCAAAAGATGCTGCATTCAATCAAGATGTCAGTTTCATGAACAACAATCCGACGATTATATTACTAAAATCAAGCTGCATGTAGTCAAACGAAATAAATGAAGCACTGCTTCAGTGAATAATCTATTATCCCCGATGCAGTTTAGTTATGCAGTTAGTTAGTCCTATTTCATTTCTTTTGCAAACTTTCACAAAAAGTGAGATTACGTTTCGTTTCTTACCATCTCATTTTATTGCATGAATGGCCAGTGAGATAAACGACACTCCTCTCTGACGTCTTTTTCCTTCAGCGTTTCTGGCTTTTCAGCCGATTGTGAAGGGGGGATGTAAAATAATGTACGCTTTAAAGTAAGCAACTGTTTCGTCCTTCACTTTGACAATTCTAAGCCTTGCTATTGAGCTCGTACTAATTAGCAATATTTTTTTCTCTTGAAGCTATCACGTGACCTCTCTAAACTGGTATGGAATGTGCATATTTGTGAACAAGGTGAGGAAAACGATGCAAAATGAACATTTTTTTACATTTGATTACTTTGAATGAATGCAGGTACACGGTAAAAGCAACCTTCAAATATATATATAGCAGTAGTATCGCGTACAAAATGCATAAATGGGCAATGCAGGGCTTTCAATTGTATTCAAATTATTGATGTGAAATGATTTCGGATGTGATTAGTGCCACATGAATTTTTAAATTCGGTTTTGTAGTGAGAGCTAATCGCATATCGTTAAGGAATTCGACATTCTGAGATCCATAGCATCAATAATGTGCCAAGAATATCTAAATTAAGGCATAACCTCCCACAATTGAGAGCTCAATGACTGAGCCCCTGTATTTAATGGCCATAACCAGCGACTTGCGTAGAAGTGTCGGTTCTAATAGGCAAACAACACTGAGTGAAATAAACGCAGGAATTATGTGGGACGTACAACGGATGTGTCCTTAAAAAAAAGTGAGTCGAAATTTGATTTTAATAAGCTATGGCAGTAGAAGACCGATTAAACTTTCTTTACTAACAATACTACATCACTTACAGCGCCTCTCCTAGTCTCGTGGCCATATTGGTTGAACTTTAAAATACTCTAAAACAGTGGCTTGGTCAGATGAAGCGCGAATTTAGTTGGTAAGAGCTTATGAGAAGGTCCGAGTGAGCACAGATTCCATGAAACCATGAACCCAAATTGTTAACAGGACCATTATTTCGTTAGATAATGTTTGTGTACTAAATTTGTGGTAGCTACATAAAATGTGAGCTGTTTTTACATGTAATGTTTTGAGTCCTCTGGTCCAACTGAACAAACAGATCATTGACTGATATGGTTATGTTCAACTATTCGGAGATCACTTGCAGCCATTCATGGACCTCATGAACCAAAACAATGATGGAATTTTTATTTATGACAATATGCAATGTCACCAGACTGGTATGCTGCCTTATGGTCCGAGTGGCAAGCTGCCAACTAGTTTGCGTAGGTTCAATCCCCGGTCGTAAAATCCGTTTTTTCTTCGACTTCGTCAGTGGGTTTGTCTATGATAAGTGCCATAAGAAACAACAAAATGTTCACCTGATCACAACTGCTCGTGATTGGTTTGAAGAACATTTTGGATAATACCACCAAATGATTTGGTCACCCTGATCGCCCGGCATGAATGTAATCGAACATTTCTCGGAAAATTATGCACAGGCTCTGGGGAGGTAGCATGACTCAACATATCTGCAGGGGACTTCCAGTGACTTTTTGAGTCCATGCCAGATCGAGATTTATAATATCTGTAAACATGAAACTTAATGATACTATCATATTAAATAGACAAGTAGAATTAAAAAGCAACATTCTATCATATCTTACTGTCAAAGGTTTTATAGTAGAATCAATTGGTTAAATGATGTTTTACCAGAAGCCTTAAAGCACCTTAGCAATAGTTACAATAACAAATACCAAAGAAACTTTGAACAGCGAAAAATTGTTTTAGGTAAATTAAAGTATTTAACATTTTTTCCAAGAAACTCTGGACATGATGATTTTTGGACAGAATCAATTCAATAAATGAATTAACTACCTGAAAAATTGAGTGAAAAGTATGGAAGAAAAATTTTCCTTTTACAGTTCCTTTCTTTCATTTTCTTCTCAAAATTCAATTGAGACTATCGAAGTTGTCCCATAATATTTCATCTGCTCTTTTTAGGGAAATTTGATTGTCAATGCAGGTTTTAATTTTTATTCATCTTAAACAATAAGGCATCAAATGTTAAATCGAAACACAATTCAAATTTCATTCGTCAGAAAAAATGCTTAGTAATTTCATTTTAACCATTATTATCTAAATGCCATTATTACAAAATATACTTCGAACATATTCGTTGATTTTATGGACAGATATTTAATTATCAAAATAAGGGCGCAAACTATTCATGAAATAAATGCTTAAAGCAACTATTTATCAAAATCATTGAAAATTACAAAAGTGCAAATATTCAATATGAAATATACCATGTGCGCCATTTCGTTGCTTCAGATGTCGATTTATTTGTATGAAACGAGAAACAACACATACTTAAATTAAAATGTGGCTATTGAATAGCATCATATGTTTGAATTTCGATTATAAATCTTTGTTTAGTTATTTGTTATCAAATTTAGGCTACATAGTGTTCCTTACACAGGATTTCACTTTATGCAAGAAAGTTTCATCTTTAAACTGTAACTGTACAATCGGTCTTATGAATGAAATGCGTATTTCCAAAATTTCCATTGAAAGCTTCATTTTGTCGTGGCTTACACCAGCTGTTCAGTGAGTTGTTATCTCTCATAAGTTCGGATTTTATGTTCTTCCCGTGGAATGCAGCGCTCAGCTTTTATTTGTCGGATTTATTTGGTGGCTAGATTATTTTATTTACTTGAAACACACTTTCCAGATTATGGTAATAATAGGGATGAATAACAAAAAAATAACAGGGATTGAGATACGGAAAAATTGAAGGCTATCTGTATCGAAATTCACTGTTAATTAACCTTTCCTCTATAAAATGTAGCCATAGAACTTACCTAACAGATAATCGACTGTGAAGAGGTGCTTCATCTTGCAAAAATAGGGCGGATTTATTTCAATTATTGCACATCATTATTCTTAGTGTGTAAACTCGTTGAAACATATATAGGTTCCAAAATAAGGTTTGTTATTAAATTTATTATTTCTGAAATTTTTTTGATTAATTGACTAGATTGGATGCATGTGAAGGACCATACTGCATTTGATAAAAAATATGGAACTTTTTATGACAGCAAATCCAATAGTCGGAATAGTATATAAACCAATTATGGTTTAATTTTGCTGAAAAGTTGTTTTACAATCGAACACCTTATGCTGTTTTATGGCCAACCTCCCCGGCATGCATTGGTTTATATGTACCTCTTTACTTTTTCATTCACGACAAATTTTTGTAACCGTAACAGTTACGCAAATCACTTTGGTAAACCTCTGGTGGCAGTTGTTTTTCCTACATTCTTGCAAATATTTTTCACTGTAAATTGTTTGAAACAAATAAACCTGTACAGAAAATTATCCGCATCGGATCCCCAGTGCCTCGGCCCCAGCTTTTCCTGCTCCGTTTCGTGAGGTGGCTCACGTTCCTTCACGAATGATCGATAAAGTGGAGTCCCGCGTCGTCCCTACCTGTTGTTATTGTTGTTTGACAAATGATACACGAAAGAGGCCTTTACGTGCTTCTCGTGCACGAATAAGCCAACCGGGAGATAGGGAATTTCTTTTTTTTTCTGGAAAAGTTTTCAGAGAAAGCTAACGCTTGTTCGATTAATCTTCTCCCCTCCCTCCTATCAAGTAGTTTGCGTGATATACTAATTTGATCACTTTCTTCTCTTATATGGTATCCGCAATTATGTTGAACTTATCATTAGTTCTTCCCTGCTTTCTCAAAATCGCACGCAACCCTAGAAAAATCTTCGTTTATCTTCGTGGCCATAGAAAAACTGATTTTCTGACCACCCATAATATCTATCTTTTACAATCGTGCATAAAAAGAGATGAGGGTGTTTTATACTCCACAATTCAAATGTAATAAATAAGGCATTTAGTTACATTTCTTTAAAAAGACTTACATAACAATTTTTACTTCACCATCGATTTCTTATAATAACGTAAAACGTCAATAAATTTTAAATATAAAAATTTACATTCAATTCTCAATTCTTAAGTTTTTCTTTTCACTTGAATGCATCTTTCACATTTTCCCAATTAAATCTTTCTGATATGCATCAAACGCGTAGAAATTTTAAGCATTTTCAATAATCTGTGCCTGTCAGTTTTTCTTTTCTAAGATGGTTTTCGAAAAAAGTTTATTATGCATTATTTGCATCATTTATTTATAATGTAGTTATTTATCATTAAACGATTTATGCCTATGTAATGGCACTAGAAAATATGCTTATTAAATAATGAGATATTGAACAATATTTATTGACTAATAACCGATAATGAATGAAAAATTTAACATTTATACAAAATAAAATGTTTCTCCCTCGCCCTCGTAATTAGAAAAAAAGCCTGGAAACGTCGATTGACAATTATTTGATACTAGCGTTGCCCGTGACATAACATCCAAGAGAAAAAATTAGCCTTAAACTTAAGTCTCGCCTCCACCCGATATGACATGGGCATGTCACGCAACATGACATAAACACAAAAATATATTTAGAAATCATTAAAAATAACTACAAAAAAAATTTTTATTGCGCACATTCAGAAATATTTAGACAAAAACATAAAAAAATATATGTCTATAGACAAAACAATTCACTAAAAATATACAACAGAAAAGCTGTTTTAAAATTTAAAAATATACGACTAACTTATTGTATCCACTGTCCCATACTTGTTTATTAAACTCTGTATAATCTGATATGAAAATAAAATTCATAAATATTTCTTTGTAAACTATATTGGCTAGGCGATCACTTCGCTCCTGATGAGATTCATTCTGTCTCTGTAATTCAATCACAGTGCAATTTAAAGAGAGACGGTTACTTCGCTCAACAGAAGACTCTCCTTCCCTAAGTGTGGACATTCTTTCTCTGATATTCGCTTACCGAACGTTTCTTTCCTCTACATTTTCATTATCTCGCAACAAATAAAAAATTTCGGCGTTTAATGTGTGTTGGCCAAGGTTGTATTTCCCTTTTTTTTTGGGGGGGGGGACATAATGAGTTTTGAATCTCTGTTTAAAATCGTACGTAAACAAAGAAATGTATTGCATATGCATACCACAGCTCTTGCTGTTTGCGCATGAGCAGTTTGAGGTTTTCCTACATGCACGGATAAGTGCAAAGCACAGATGCTGTTGTTTTACGCATGCATTACGAATAGTAGTAGGAAAATAATTAAAATCGCGATTTTAAAACTCTTTTTTTTTTATTTTGAAATGACTTCAATATACTAAAACCTTTACCAATAAATTCTATATAAAATGGTTTAAATATCTCCAATATCAGTTAAGTATTTCTCGAGTTTTTCTCTTTCAAACATACAGATGCTTTCAGGAGACTTCATTTTATACTGTGTATAGATGCTTCCTAATTGAAATATACATTTAAAAAATTCAAACTTTACTTTTTTCCAGGTATACTGTATATTTAATAGACTTCTATATATAACTTAAGAACAAATGAATGAGAAATCTTCTGGAAATCATATGCTGCTCCTTTTTTAATATACAATGTTCATTATTCCCTGTTTGAAAACATTTAAGAGTGTGAAAAAGGAGTATTATTCTTCCGATAAAGCGATCTCGCTGCAAAGATGCAAGATACAAAAAAGGATGAACTTGATCCCGACATATTTTCTATTACTGAACGAATTTTCTCATTTCTCATGTTAATTAACTAGTAAACAATAATACATTGAAATATAGCATTATAATCAAATAATAGTCTCCTCCAATCTTAAAAATCAGCTAGAGGCACTCAGATTTTAACATTCCTCTTGGCATTCTCCAAACATAAAAAGTTTCCAACTTTGGTGAGCTCTTCTGACAGTTTTTCCTTGACATAATTATCAGATATCATTAACAATTTACAAATTTTTATCTGCTATATATATTCGCAATACGCTCTCTCCAGTGGTCTATAATTGATTGTTTACTCGGAATGGCATGGGATATGAATAACTTGTATCGAGGAGTGGTACATCCTAGAATTGTATCTTACTTTTCAATACTAATTTACCTTAAGCAATACATATTGATTTTTCACTGTCTTATTAAACTTGGGCACGACAGAAAAGTTTATTAAGACTAATTTACCTTCAGCAATCATATTTGTTTTTCGTTTCTTATTGATCATCACTAGAACAATTTATTAAACCTGATTTACTTGAAGCAATCACGTTTGTTTTCCATTTTCTTATTGAACTGTAGATGACTAGAGAAATTTACTAAGATTAATTTACCTTAAGTAAATCATATTTGTTTTTCGTTTCTTATTGAACATCACTAGAACAATTTATTAAACCTGATTAACTTGAAGCAATCACGTTTGTTTTCCATTTTCTTATTGAACTGTAGATGACTAGAGAAATTTACTAAGATTAATTTACTTTAAGTAAATCATATTAGTTTTTCGTTGTCTCATTAAACTCGAACGCTCTACATCACTAGAGGAATTTACTAAGACTAATTTACCTTAAGCAAATCATATTTGTTTTTCATTGCCTTATTGAACTCAGTCACTGTGCATCACTAAAGAAATCTTAGCAAAGTTGAGTTATCATATCGACTTCTTGCATAATAGTTTCAGGTCCCACATTACCCACTAAACTCAAGATTGGCAGACGGAGGCGCCATCTCCCATATAACCCGATGTAACCTCTTTTTGGCTTCTTTTTCAATAAATAAGAAAGGACTGATCCATAACAAAGTTATCTTCTGAAAATGAGTTCAAAGAGGCTGGGTAAAATTAGCTGATTGAGAAGATAAAGTAATTTCCACTAAATCGAGCTGAATAAGTTAGTCAAGTAATTTAACAGATGCTTCAAACAATTTGCAAATACTTGGCAAAATGGTGAATTGGTATTCTTTTTTTCGTCCCTCTTCGCTTTATAACAGCTGTTACTGTAAAACATTTTGTTATTATTGCAAACATTTTTTCTTAATAAAACTACATATATTCAGTTGTTGCAGTCAATCTAGAGAATACCGAGGCAAGGTAATAATTTTAACATCTGGACATTTTTGATAAATTCAGATTTTGATATTTTTTTTCCTTCTCATGTATTTTTATAATGGCCATTTCTTTTATTATTGTTCGTGGATGAATTTTTATTATAATAAAACAATATTATTTTGCTATTTTAAAAATATTGTACAAAAATATTATCGCGCCTCTGTAATAGGGTAAGATTATTTTGATTTCTGGGTAAAATGACGGTCCTGGTAAAAGTTGAATATATTTTTATTATTAGAAAATATAAGATAATGCACTATTTATTACTTATTTTTTCTGGAATAGCATGAAGAAACTGAAGAGCATGATTAAAATTTTAACTCATAGTAAATTAATTTAATTCAAAGTTCGTGTTTCTTTTAATATGGAAAATTAAACACGAATTTCCCTCAAAAGCTTGAGTATCCCGTAGGCTACTACATGTAGCTTTTGCAATGTTCTATCTTTGTTTTCTGATAGAAAGTCAAAATAAATCTCCAACATTCAGGAACTGCACTGTACTTTCTTAGGAAGTTTCAGCTCATATCATAATTGTTAAGAAACAAATTTCAATTAAAGAGAGAAATAATCGAAATTTGTTAATGACTTCTTCTTTTTCATCACGAATCCCTTGTTCTTATTACTTTAAACGTTCTTTTTGTGCATTATGTGTTTCCACCGGAAATAGCATATCTTCCAAAGTTGAGATTTCTAAAATATTATCTATTAATTTGTGCAACAGACAGTTTGAGAATCATGATGATCAAGAATTTTGCACAAAATAAGTAATAATTTCATATAAAATCCAAACAAAAAACAATAAGGAGCAATTTAAGCAAAATAATGTCATCAACTTTTCCTGGTTATCTTCTCCAAGTTGGAATCATTAAAGCTTTTTACATAAAAAGTGTGTTGTATAAGGTAGTCCTTATACAGCAAAGAATAATGAAATGTATTCCCTAACAACCACTGAGATCTTGTAAACGTTGTGGATCTTGAAAACAGCAAGTAATCAAAATAATCAAACATCATGTAACAAATAGCGAAATGGTTGCAGTGGTTTCACTGTGAATTTTTAGTGTTTAACAATCTGGAGCACTAGCAGTATCCTCTAAGGTGGGAAGCTTGAATACTATGAACATAGACTACGTCATTCTTTATCTTGCTCCGATCTCTCTTATATATAGACAATCAGTTATTCCATCAATTTAATATTAATTCAAAAAAGTCGAAAACTGTTCATTGCAAAAGAACAAACATGCGAAAGTTGTATGTAATATAGCTATAACAGAATAACAGAATTATTCAAAAACTATTTTACTTATTACAAATAGCTGTAACTTCTCTGTGATCAACGATAGCAAGAAAAAATTTAATCACTATACCAAATGAAGCTTAAAATATTATGTGAATATATTATAAATGACCTGTATGATTCCCTTTATTCCTATAGACAATACCCGTGCAATAACCCATTTCAAAGACTGTGGAAGATGTTCAGAGCAGGTGATCTGTCGATACCCGCATGCATGTCCCACATCTAAGTTCTCTGAAACTACTTTTTTGCGTCTGAGATATGTTCTTAACTCTGCCTTAATGCCTTCTTTGTTTGTATCATTAAGAGAAATATAATAACCGCACAGAATGTTTTCCGTTCCGTAAGTGGTAGTTAAATGGCCTAAATACAAGGATACTCCCTTTGTGGCCAAAGGAATCAATTCGAATTTTCGTATAGGCTGGCTAGGCAACTGCCTAGAGCCTCAAGGCTGAAAGAGGACCATAAGCGCATCGATTTAAGAACTATTTTCTTAATTGCAAAGTAAACCAGTTTGTAAAAAATGCAAATTCTGTGAATTGTAAAGCGTTAGAATAATATTAACACCTTTATCAAGTATAATTGGTTCAGTTCCTTTATGTTTTATTATGTTCTTTAAGTTATTAGAATATTAGAAAACCCCGAGTCAGTACTTCAATAATATTGTGCACACATTTGGATACCAGACAGTCTGGTGGAATGACACAAAAGAAAAGCAAATGAGGTTTCACAAAGTTAATAAAATAGAAATGATTTATCTATACTTATAATAAAGCTCAGTGTGTGTATGTGTGTGTGTGTGTTGGCGCTCTACAGGCCACGCCGTTCTACCTACAGCCACCAAATTTGGCACGTGTATACTTTTAAGGGCGGGAATATGCACCTCAGAGATATTTTTTGAATTTTTAATTAGAATTGTAATTAATTAAAACCTAAGCGAAATTTTGATTTTTTTTCAGCTATAACTTCCGAAAATATTACAGTACAAAATTTATTTTTACAACACATTGAAATTCAAACAAAAATCCTTTCAATGATACTAATGTTTTAACAAATAATTTAAATTTCTATTTTTAAAGATTTTTTTAATTTAATCATATTTTTCAACAATTTATTTCGAGCAAAATAGAAGTAAAATTTAAGCTACACGAACAGGTTGTACTTTAAAGGGGAAAATTTCACTTTTATCAACGCATCGCCATCATATTGACAGAAACTCAAATTAGAAAATAAGTTAACTATCATTCCAAATTAAATATATAAAAATGTAATTTTCAGCACATGTCTGTGTGAAATGAAATAAATATGAAACATGATATTTTTTAAAAGTAAATGCAATGTTTTCTATGATCTTTCACAATGCCTACATTACTAATTCAACTGAACAGTTTTATTTAAGGCAAATATGATTTAATATACAAGATATCTAGTCTAATTGCAGCCTTACAGATAATTTGCAAATTTTTATTGATAGATATACATCTACTAAATAATGGTCTAAATGAATTAAATAATTATATTTTATATAATTTGAAATTTTTTATATATATCTTCTGCTCTGTGAACCGTATTTAACAGAATATTCTTGAGATACAACTATTTTAAATAAAAAGAGTTGCACTCTAATCAGCTAAATCAATCATTAAAGCTGACCGATTAATGAAAATTTCAACATCACTATTCTATAAAAACGGGTGATTATAGATCACTTCATCGACCGTCTCAAATAAGACGATCATTTCCCAGAGTTTCTCAAGAATTATTGGCCTAGATTATGAAAATGTTGATTGTTCTAATATTGTAATATTCGAAACTTCATTAATCGGTCAGATTTGAAAGCCGAAAATAAAAACGTTTATTTATTTATTTAAATATTGGAGAGTCAAGAATATTTTGCAAAAATATGATTCTTTAGGACCAAAGGAATATTTAAGATTTTAACTTCATAATTTTTTGAAATATGTTTATAAACCGAAAAATATAAAATATTATTATTATTGACGGCGTTTATATCCTTTAAAAAAATTGATTTTTTTTCAATGAATCCGTGAAACTTTTGTTGAATAATTCTTTGAGATATTATAAATTATGAAAATTATTCTGTAATACACAAAAGACTTCAATGCCGAACGACTCTGCTTTCAGTCCTCATAATTTTTAAAGACATGTTAGGATTCACTAAAGTACGTATTTATATTAATTGTAAATTTAAAATTGAATTTTATGGGCATTATAGAAAACTAGAGAGAGACGCGTAATATAATGAACAGAATGGCTCAAGGCCTACATAATAGTATAAGAGAATAATATGACTATCAAAATTTGAAGCTTAAAAATATTTTGATGAAAAATATATTATGAGAACAAGTTACATAAAATTTTAATTGAGCATTTTAGTGAGCATTTATAATGGCGAACCGGATGGTCGCCAAAGGCGGCTAGTCAAAAATAAAACCCTAATATGTTGAAAATGTGTTGAGACGTTTGACTTAATTCATCCTTTACGAGAGTCCTCGCATTTACAACCCAAGATCACAAAGTATCTAAATCCGTCACTTACGAGAAGTCACATAAGGCAATTGTTACGTTCTGAAATATTGATACTGTCACCAGATTCTTCCTTCCTATTATTCTCTGGGAGGAAGTTACAGCTATTTATAATTGGTGCGTTTGATTTGGATAGCCCAGTGTGTTTTACATTTTCGCAAATCTGCAGTATCTCGTCAGAATTTATTCCATGTTCGTGGAAACTCAACCCCTCTCTCTCTCTCTCTTACTACTTTAATCATTAGTAGAGTATACTCCATGTATCATCGTCACCGGCCGTTAAGACAGCGAAATTTCCAAAATTAATGAAAGACGATCCTCATTTTGTCATCTTTAAGGGATGGAAGGCTGTAGGGAGGGTGTATTTGCACGTATTTCGTAAACTGTCAGTCCTGTTTTAGTATATCATATTCTAAGATTGTGATTGATGTCGACAGTTGATGAATCTGCTGGCTGAAATTCCGCCCATGAATTACGAAGTCGATAATTTAATATAGTTTCGAAAAGACCTGTTCGTCATATTTTGAACTGGGATATTTATTGAACTAGAGAGCCTTTGTATTAAAGAATTATCTGTTATTTTAAAGCATTTGTTAAATGTAATTCCTCGAAAATTGGTAAACGGAATTGGCAGGTTAGTCTTATAATTAATTTAGCCGATGCATTTCAAAGCACATATAACAGTTTTAATAACGCTTTTCTCCCCGATTTAATAAATATCCATATATTATGTTTCATAATAAAGTAAAGCAGTTATTTAATAAACTATAAAATATTCCACACTGAAGAATTTCTGTAGATACTTTAAATAAAACATCCACAATGTAAGAATTTTTATAAACGCGTTTTGATAACAGTATACAATTAGAATATTCTCAAAAATTGATTGCTAACCAAGCAATCAAGCTAATTCATTGATTAATCGAAAATAAATTATAATCTAATTTAAACTATTGACATAGTGGTTGAAATGGTTCCGGTTAAAATCCAGCATGTAAAACTTTATGTTTTAAATAAGAAATTTAAAGCAATTAAAACTATACTGCTTAAATTTCTCTAAGTTATCGGTTTCGTTAAATGTCAACTATGTTCATATATTACTTCATATTGTTACAGGAAAGTTACCATAAATCGACAGTCAGTTGTTGATACTCACTCGTTGATTGACAGTTGATCTCAATATAGCCATGAGCAATATACATAGAGTTAGACTGATTGTAAACTAGAAAATTTGGTACTGGCTTAAAGCCTTTGAGACAACACTTGAAATGTTTGAAATCAATCTGCAACCTTTAATCACCAGAGTTCGTCGTCTGCGCTATGTAAATGCATTTTAACGTGCATTTATAGTTACATTTTGAATGCGATATTAGGCAAATTTGCGTTATATTACCGATACCCTATTCAACTATGAATTTTTCTATGCCCACAGCTTGAAATGTAGGTTAATACAAGGATTACAACTGCCATCAACAAAGCAGATGTGCATTTCTTTTCTTGTGAACATTTAATCCTGAAAATCTTAATATTTTTCATTATGTTCTGCCATTGCACAATTTTTTTTTTGCTAAAATACTAGCTTTAATTAATTAATTTGCATCTGTCAATATATCATTCTTCTTCATGAATATACAGGGCGCGGCAGAAAAACCCGGACAAATAATTTTGATATAACTTGATTAAAAATAAACAAATAATAATAAAAGTAGCCTTTAAATAATAAATTAATTTAATTTGTTTCAAAGTGGTCGTCGCCTTT
>JAPMOR010020741.1:133696-170750 GCA_026543865.1 Argiope aurantia
AATAATTTTACAATCGTGTTATGTTTGTTCCACATATCTTCCTAAAATGATTTCATTCAAACAATTATTATTTAAGACGGAAAAAAGAATACCGTCAATGTTTTGCAATGAAAAATGTAAATTAAATTTTCAATTAATTAGAAATTGTCGAAATTTCGACATTTTTCTGCAGTAACTTTAGGATCATTATTGCATAAAAAGATTTTTATACAGTCATTTTTATTAATATTCAAGAGTAAATTGCTGTGATGTGATTTAAAGTTGTAAAGAAATTCAAACCAAATTCACTTTCTTCAATGCATCATATCCTGAATCTTTAAAGTTTGTTCTTTAGTTCAAGCTTCGGTGAATTGTCAGGTTTTTCATTCGCTTGATAATTTTTGTTAATTTTTATTGTAAATATTTATTTACTTCTAAAGATTTTTTTATTGCAACTTTTTTTTAATGTTTAAAATGCAATAAAAAGCATGAGGAAAAATACTGAAGCAGATACGCAGCACTAGTGTGCTATTATTTAGAGAGTTTAGAAAATAATGGAGTGAAGACAACAACATTGAGGTGAGTGGAAGAGTTTGAAAGAAGGAAATTCCGAGAATACGAAAAAATCGAGAAAAGTGACAGGTAATGGTGAAATCTTAATTTGCAGATTTGTAGAAAGATGCTTCTTTCCAAGTGCATTTTACTATTTAGATGAAAAGTTTAAATTTAAAATGAAAAGAAAGTTATGTATTTATCAGAAGTGGAATACTTAATAATTTTACAATCGTTAGTTGCTTTAAATCGAATTTTAAGTGCATAAATTAAGACTAAACTACGGTTTAGGATGATGGATTTTATTGGCGCAAGAATCGTTTATGATTGAACTGCGCCAAACATATGATGAGAGTAAATCAGTAAAGTACAAATTATGTTCAGCGCGAATGCTTTAGATGGTTCGATTTAGATGCTTATTGAAATTTTAGACAGCAATAAATCGAATTGAAGATGCTTTGACAAGAAACAATTATAAAACAACAATTTTGTTAATTTATGATGTTGAGTGAGGCATCAAAGCAATCAACCATGTTTGCTCAGGACGGACCATATAAGGGAGAGAAGGAGGGATGGGGTAGTTGTATCATTGGATTTCGAGTTTAAACCAGCAAGAGTGGTCGCCACAAAACTTTCCTCTTACTCTCTAATAAAGATGAATTTCTGTTTTTAGGTGCGTTTTTCCCCTATCGATTGAAACAAAAATATGACAAAGAATTACAATTGCAATCACAAAATCACATACCAAATTTGATACATTTATGTACTATTGCATTGTTAAATTATTGAAATACATGCTTCTGAAAGTACAGACCAATAGACAGGCAACAACTGTTAGATAGGTGGTTATATATATATATATATATATATATATATAGGTGGTTAATTTTATAGGTGTCTGTACTATAGATTTTAAACCTGTGTACCAAATTTTATCCATTTAGCTCTCTTCTTATTGTAGTCATCGTGTTAACTTATATTCGAATAGCTACACTTCCTCTAAATGTATTTTGGAAAATCGCCAAATAATGTAGAATTCCGCCAAATTTCTTACGTTTGTTCATTCGCTTCGCTTGGTGACTTGGCTCGCGTTTGGTTCACAATTGGCGACATTTGCGCCCAACTAATGGAAAAGTACTTTATCTTGCTTACAATTTAATAGAAATCTGCAGATTTTGTGTAAAGATCAGAGATCAAATTTTATCTTTCTAAATCAATGCGTTTTTAGTTTTCTTAATCACAGACAGACAGATGGATAAACATTTTCCAAAACTGTTTGCCAAAATCTCAGTTCGAAGTTTTTGAAGATCACAATACTTTCTCTATATTACGAATACCAGAAAATAAAAATGAATACAACAGCATATAGTCCGCATTTATGTTTTATTAACTTTGTCGTGAGCTTAAAAAATAGGTCTTCATTTTGTCTCTATGTGAGTTATTTTAAAAGATTGGACGATAAACTTAGACAGGAATGAGGAAAATTCAATTTTTATCTAAGAATAAAAATAATATTTTAAAATTCTGCAAGTATTACTTTAAATTTTTTCTGTGACTATGTTACAGTATCTTAAAATTGCAGCACCACTATAAAGGATACTTGATCTCAAAAACTGTGTGTTCTTTACAACAAGTTCTAAAAAAATCCGTGTTACAACGTGTTCAAAAGAGATATTTCTTTAACATTTTAAGATCTGATCCTCAAATTTTAAATATCCGATAAAAATGATGCAACCATATGATTTTGTGAGGAGTTTCCTTTATATCTCTAAGCTATAAGGGAGATATCGAGAATGGAATAAAACAAACCGCCGTGTCAAGTACGGTGCGTTTTTGTAACTAAATTATTCAAGAAATGCTTTAGGGTACACCACTGATGTGACACTTCATTGTGTGCACAAACAATTGATTCTTTTTTCCGGCAAATAACAAAAAGGAGAGGAGATGCGAGCAGCATAGAAATGTTGTAACGCGATGAAATATTGACTCGAGATAAACCGGCCGTCTTTTGTCCCTCAAGTGATTCGAAAGAAACTTTATTAGATATCAGAGGCACGGAAAGGAAGAAAAGTGTCGTTTATAAAAGCAAAATAACAGCTTTAATCTCCCGTACGGCAACATCAATCATAAACGACTATTGCGAGAACGTTCAAAAATTCATGGCAGCGAAATGTAAACTTCCCGCCTGAATGTTTTCCATTTTTTTTAAAAAAGAGGAAACAAATTGGATGTGAAAAGAGCAAAAAAAAAAAAAAAAGAGAGACAGAGAGAGGTAGCAGAAATTCTTCTTACGCCGTCTTGACTACTTAAAATCTTTTTTTTAATAGACGGTAAAGCAATCCTTCAAAATTTTATGATATAAATATTTAATTCTTCCTTTCATAGTAGGCTAATTCAGTACTTGCGTTTAGGCAACAACATTGGATAAATGGAGGTTTCCCCGTGCTGCAAAAACATCTTTTCGCTGCTTCGTTTTATTATTAATTTGGTCGTGAAAGATTCTTGAGCGGAGCAAAATTGCTTGAGAAATGTCGGAAGCCGTAAAGTAACGTTTAAGGAAAGAGAGATTATTGTATTGATTTTTGAATCTATCCTAACTTTGATGCTGTGATATTTAAAAAGTTAGACGATCACAATGCACGAAGCGCCAAACCGATATTTTGTTCTAAAATTGTTTTCTAAGTAGAATAAATATTAAATTATTATCTCAATGTTTTGAAGTTTACTATGAACTAGCCACCTTTGGTGACCAGTTCGTAGCTCAAATCATTGAGTATTTTTTAGGCTTTTAAACGATTAATATTAATTATTTATTAATATGGAATGAATTTTTCTTTTTAAAGAATTTCATCTTTACGTGATAGAAATGAAAAATATGAATTTAATTAAATCAGTTAATTTCAAATCAAAAAATGCATATGGTACGATATAAAAGCTGAAGTGAAAATTCTATAATGGATTTAAAAGCATGCGAATGAATGTCGTGAGTGATGAATCTGAATTCCCTCATAACATTTAAAGACATTGCTTTTATTAAGTAACAATTGAATTAAAAATTATTATCAAAATTAATAGAAAAATTGTACGAAGATGGAGTTAATATCAATTGAAAGATAATTTTTGAGTTTTGAGATAATACGAAGATCATTTTTATAATTGCTTTGAAAGGTGTGAACAGCGATTTCCACAGGCAAGTCTTACCAATCTGGTGACAATTAAGTCTATTTTTAAGTCTACCAATCTATTGACAGTTAAGTCTATTTTTGCGCATTATTACATTTTCTGTTTAACTTAAATTCTTGATTTCTTTCATATGATTTCTCCTTCAAGAATAAACTTCTTGGAGACAAGGCGGACACTCTCCGGAATGTTTCAAATAACATTTTGCTGCACCGGTTAACTAAGCGAGACGCTCGATTCAGTGTAACTGTAAAAATGTTCAATGAAGTAATCAGAGATTTATATGATAATTTGTTTATATTTGACTGTTGCCATTCGGCAATTAGTAATAAGAGTGATTTCTTAGCTACGTATTTTAGCTTTATATATAGAGAGAGATAGATAGATAGATAGATATAGAGTTGTTTCCGTGAGCTGTTCTCAAACAAAAGAAAACTATACGTTTGCCTTTCTTATATTTTAATGGACGAACGCAGGGCTACATGAACATGAAGGAAAATAACAAAAGTAAAGGGTTGGTTGCCCTTTATGCGGACTTGGAATGTCTATTATCCTTCAATTTTGAAGCCTCACACTTCCCGCTCCAGGCGTCTCCTTGCCTCGCTTGCATGCTTCCTTGTCTATTTGCAACACTACTGCCATCTACCGACTAGGGAGAGAGAGAGCAGCATATTACATATATATATATATATATATATAGATAAATAGATAGATAGATAGATAGATGTCACTTTTCTAATGCATATATGCCTTCGCCAAGTTTATTGGAGAGGGCATATATGCATTGGATTTAAATTAAATTAAGTTGGATTTAAATTCTTTTTTATTTATTTCATTTTACGATGTTTATTTTTCTGAAAACTTAGATTTTAATGACATGGCTTGAAATAAGAATTCTGACATTAAGGAAAATCTAAAGTGTTTTTCAGAATTTATAAACTTTGTGTTGCAAAATGAAATACAAAAGCTAAACAAAGGTGTGTAATGCATGGAAATATTTTGAAATATTTCTTTTTTAAGAAAATCTTACTTTTATATTTCTATTTTAAGATGAAGCTAAATGGATGAATGTAAAGAATAATTTGAGGCTATTCTGTGTTAAATTAAACAAGCTATAAGGTGTGTTTTAGAATGAATTCGTGGCCGTTCCATTAATATTTGAAATTTAAAGATTATTTCTGCAAATGTTCGGTCTGATAGACAATTTTATAGACTATAAGTCTATTTCCATGACTTTTTTTAAAACTTCAGGGAATAATAATTTCCATTCCTCATCCACTACTTTCCGATTCCCGAAATCGCAATGGATTTACACTTTGGGCTCCTTTTAAGAGACCAAAGTCACTATAGACCATTGGCGAAGTATCAGAAGACTTGCGTTGCAATCCCTGTATCAATCTTCATTTTTTCAAGGAATACAATTTTTTTTTTACGAATTATGACTTGTATGACATGTCTTATGACTTATTACCTGACTTATGAGCTGTCTTGATAAAATTTCATTTTTTAAGTCACTAGGCTAAAAGTAACAAATATTTTAAACAGAAAGATTTAATTTGTAGTGTACTAAAATTGTGTGCTTTCAAAACTGGTTTTTTTTTAAACTTATTTGGAATTTAAGTCATTATGATAATGCAAAGATTTATTTCTTCCCCAATAGTAAAATTTCGAATAATTTTTCCATGATCCTTATTCAAAATCCTCTTTTCTTCCAGCAAAGTGCACATCACGAAGGCCACTCTTCAACAGCTGGATGGTCAGTTCGAAGCTGAACCAGGTAACGGACACCAGAGAGATCAGTACCTCGCTGATCACCAAGTCGAGACCTTCCTCATTGTTCCCACCAAGGTAAGACGCTGCCAACTCCTGCCTTAAAACAATCAGATTGAAATCAGAACAGAGAAAGATTTTTTACGCGTACTTTTCTTTTCCAACTAACTTTGAACCGAGAAACTCTTAACGATAGTCTATAAAAATAAAATGTAGCTTATACATGATAGAAACTCATTCTAATAAACAGATTTTCACCAAAATTTGCTCACAAATGTTATGAAGTATAATAAAGATTTCAGTGAAAGTTCCTTGATAATTAATTGAAAGGGGAATTTTTTTATTAATTTAAAACTGATTTCAATTATGAAAAATTCTCTTTTATTTTGCTATCATTAATATTGAATGAGGATATTTTATATCGTTTTATTTACTTGATTTCGAGTTATTAATTCCCATGTTTAATAATAATTTATATAATTCTTTACAAATTAAAAATGACTCGTAAAATATCAATTTCCAATTATTTAAAAAAAATTGATGTAACTGTATTTTTAGGCAAGCTAGGAGATTATCCGATTGTTAAAAATAATATTCCCATTTTAATTAAAAAAGCAATTCCAGATGATTAGGAGATTTTTATACCATAATTACCACTTCAAACACAATAATAATTATACTGTAGATAATTATTTTTACATGCGCATTAGCATTACTTCGACTGCTGTAAAATTTTTTATCCTTTCTCGCATGTGACGTTCATCAAATATGCAACAACTACTGATTTGGAATGATAAATGCGGCCTGTTTTATTCTCTATGTTATGGTATGTTGGGGTTATTTAAAATATTGTTATAATAAATTGCGAATCAAGAGACCAAAAGTATTGATTCTTTTGACTTTTTTTTGAAAGTCAATTAATTTAGTCGCGGTTTCAATATTGAAAACTCTCTAGATCACATATAAAGGTTAAAAAGACTTATTTAACATATTATATTACATATCTTGTCATTTGACTTTGTTCTTCTTCATTAGTCCATTACATACACTCAAACCAAAGCTAATACAATATCAGATAATAAATTACTTATAATAATCATAATCTAATTAATATAAAATAATAATTATACAAATATCAGATAATTAAGGCCTAGGTCTGTGCTGCTTCAGCCATCGAAAGTGTTTAAATGTTTATAGGGTAATACATCATCAAAGCCCGCAGAAAACGCCACAGCAAACTGAACCCCATGGCCTATTTAGCAATCTATGTAGAATTTACATTTTTGTGTTTAGAAGAGCAAATTATTCGCTGATGTGGCACATGGAAAGAAAAATTACTTTTGTGCAATAAAAAAAAAACAAATAGAAATTTAGTAAATTGCATTATGAATATAATATCAACATAGTAAATGAAAAATTCCATATAATAGATTGCTATTACACGTGCAGAAGACATAAACAAAAATTTTCAAATTTTTTAAACGATATTCCTATATCTAAATATCTGAAATAGAGTAAGAAAAGGGATCTATATTTTCAAAGACAAACTAGTATCTAAAATATCCGAAAAGATTTTTTTGAAAAATATCTACACATAAATGAAACCAAAAGTAGCAGCTATGTCAGAAAAATCTAAATTATTAATAAAGGAGTCTGCATAAAAATAGAAAGAAAATTCGAGCTTCTAATCTGAAACATCGTGGCATCGTAATGGCTTACTCTCGATTCATCTGGCTGTCGCACTCTATGAATAAACTTTTACATCTCAAAATTTATAGAAATAAGGCCAAACTGAAAGCATTATGGTCTTGAAAAAAATTAATAGTCAATTGAAACATTAGTTGAAATAAACTGAAGAATGTAACATCTGTTTTTGCTTAGTTGCACTAGAAGAAATATCATTATAAAAATTGCGTTCACAACTAATTTTGAAACATTTATTAATACTACAGAAAAAATTATACAGAAGTGCAATCAATAGCACTGGAAAGCTACCTTTTCGGATCCAAACTGACATAAAAATAGGGATTTGTATGATAATAGATAACCAAAGTCATTGAAGAAAAATGACTTGGTTATCCAGCTAAAATTTAAATTATTTTTTTAATAAATAAATCTGATTAAAATTCTGAAAAATTATTTCTAAATGAGTAATTGCTGCTCAAGCATTCGTGCTGCGTGCCATGTTTACCTCCATTACGTCTAACGGTTTGTAGAGAATTTTGAAAGTTTTTTACAGGAAGTTTTCAGATAGTATGGCAGTCTCAAAACATTGCCACTTTAAAACATCGAAATTTAATCGACAATTATTAATAGACAACAAAATTCTAAAATAACATTGAAACGTAGTACTGTACAGGAAGAAATATGCATAAAAGAACAGTTAAAATATAAAAATATAAAAGAATACAATACTAACAAACATATTTAAGTGCATTAGATAATTATTGTAGAAATCAATCTTGTGAGGGCACTCTTTTTTAGTTTTTGCAGTAATCACTAATCACGACGGCGCATCTTTTTGACTTTATAATCATTTATTTTTTTAATTTTGATTATTAAAAATATCGATAGAACGGTAAGAAGATGTAGACTAATTTTTTAATAATTCATCTTAAAACAATAATATATATTTATTTTTCGGAGCAATAAACGAGGTCTCGTATTAGGTGAATAATTATACAACCAATTACTTTTCGGAATGCAAAGGATGAAATAAGACAATTTATAATTCTAAATAGCATGTTTTAAAAATATGTTGATACGCAATAATTTATATTAACGGATATACAACGAAAGAAATACTAAAAGATATTTAATTCATCGAAAAAAATTAAAGCATTTAATGAAGCAATGTGAACAAGGATTAATAAATAAGGGTTTCTTTTAAGATAAGCCCCGAAATGAATCAGTTTAATAGAAAATTTTAAAGAATACAAAAGGTATAGAAATGGTTAAAAAAAATTTCTTTTCACTTTGGGAAACCGAGCAAAAAACCGGAACTAAACGCATTTTTTTAAATTGCAAATCAGAATAAACCTTTTTTGCGCACATCCGCACATTCCGTTGATATTCAAATCTTAGCAAACATAATAGAGAATATAAAAGGTTCCCCGTGATGCATATTTAAATATTTTATAGGTCCCTTTAATTATGAAAGAGATTTCATCCCTTAAGAATAGACAAAACTGTTTGCCAAAGAAAAACTTAGATTATTCCATTTTTTTCTATTATACCACATGCTGATTTAAGCATCTCGTTTTCCTTAAGAATGTTTTTAAGATGCGTCTGAATAACTTATTCATTAACTTCAGTTGGTAGCAAAGACTTGTGAGACACCGCATGGAACTATTCAATATATTGTTCTATGTTTTTTAAGATTATTTTAAAAATTATTTTCTGAATAGAAGTTAGTTTTTTATTCCTTTAAGATAATAATTTATGCCTTTATTAGTTTGTAAATATTCATAAAATTATTATTCGAGCTTTATTGAAAGATTTATGCCAATTATAACTTATTAATCTTCAAATGTTTATAAATATTAACAAACATGTTTTATTGTAGCTAGTTGACATAACTGTAAACTATTAAAACTCATTAGTTTTTTAATCATATTCTTTAATATGATTTACTATTCAGGGATAACTTAAAAAATTCCAATAAAGCTGAATTTTTCTCTCTATTGATCATACTTTCATTTTTGCATTTTAGCCTAAAAGAATCTTTTTGAATATGGCTTGCCAATTATAAGATTTCATCATAAAAATGAATTGATCTATTTTTTTTTTAATTTTAGGAATACATTGGATATTTAAACCGAAGTTTCACATTTTATTAGCTATTATCATGAAATTTTCATAGTAAGTTTAATAAACATGCTATAAAAAAACTGACAGGAAAATTAATTAGTAACTTTTTAATTTTTTAAGATGAAAAAAATTATTTGTATTTAAATTATTGTAAATATTTAAAGGTTCCTTTTATTTAAAGGTACAACTATATAAAACTATTGCTCGAGATATTCAATAGATATTTTAGCTTCACGTCATATTTTATACTCAAATAACATTTTTCATACTGTCTTGATAATCCTTGATTCATTATTTGATTATTTTAATTTGAAGAATCATTGGAGTAATAATGCAAGAGGATTACATTAGAAAAATTAAATCCATATCTGATTTATTCATGTAAACTTTTATAGAAATAGAATGTCTTCTTTGCTCTTAGCGTGAAAATTATCAGAAAAGAAACATTTCAGACTTTAAAAAAGTGTGTGTGAGAGAGAGGAAACATGGTGGCTCTGAAGTATTTTGAACTATGGATGACATCATAGAGGTTCACTTTAAGTTGGTGCTAAAATATTCCCAAATTATCTTCAAAATATCCTCAATATCATTGAAAATGTTTAATAATGAGCGAGCGAATAAGGTTATCGAAAAAAATTCCTTCACCCAAAAGAGGTCCTTCAGAACTATGTCAGAAAAGTTATGTCTAAAAAAAATTAGTCAGCACTTTAAATCAGAAGTATGTTTGCCTAGTTTTATAGAAAAAAATTTAATTTTAAAACGTCATCGATAAATAATTACCTTCACAGTTAAAATGGTCTCTTTAAGCATAATTAAATTCAGAAACCGTTGTAATGTCTCGATCCTGACCGATCAAATAAGAGAGTAGCGTAATAAAGAATTCTTTTATTTACAGCCTATATGTACACAAAATTGGCTTGTTCTCATTTGGTTAATATTTTTTACAAAATTCAAACAACAATTGAAAGTTTAATCAAGAAATAGTTCCTTGATCAAATCGAAAAATAGACACTAAAAAGACGCTAACAGGCTATTAGCTCAAATGGTTATTCCAGAGGCCGCTCCAGAAATCCACCAATCTTTATCGGATGAATCCTAACACAGAATCACACGCAGTTTCTCACAAAATCAGGAACAACATCTTCGAACTCCGACATCTCTCCGACGCCTCTCACTGCTCTCCTCTCTTCTCTCAAAATATATCGCATTTTATTTTCGTCAGATCTCCGCCTCTGATTTTCTCATTGTGAACTTGAGTTCCTTATCACGCATTAGCTGCTCAGCAATTCTTCCTCAAAGGTCTCAAGTCGATCGTGGGAATGTCTATTAACGATTCATCTTTGTAGCTGACCCATCCTGAATACATGTTAATTATAATCAATTCAGTTAATGAAAACAGTTGCTGGTGATTCATCGTTTCTTGAAGATTTGAAGAGTCTCTTCATAAGGAAAAAAAAACATCTGGATGTTTTGACGTTCTTCTTTCTTGAAAGCATGATGGATTTATTTGAAACGACGAGACATCCATCTGTGGTCCTTTATGTGGAAAGAACAAATGACACAATGACTCTACTAGTAAAAGGATCCACATCTGGTGGCCCATAGGCAATAAATTATGTGTGATAAAACGGATGGCGTTACATCTGGCCGGGATACCAATTTCCGTGTGAAAAAAATGGGGAAATGTTACACCGTGAAAAAAATATTCATGAAAAATGCATACCATATTAGTAAGGAATAATACTAGTTGAATAAGGAGATCAAACAAATATTAACTAAATCTCTAAAAATGTAAATTTTACTTATACAATGTTTCTTTTTTCAGAAATCACTGTGCACAATAATATCGTTATTAATAAAAAAGATGTGTACGTGTGTGAGTGTTAACTTTCTAAGGGAAAACCGTTAGATTTAGAACTACAGAAAATCATTTTGATGGTAAAAATGTACATACAAGAGAAATTCTTGGAAATTTTGATTCATTGAATTATTATTATTTTTTTTTTAATTTCAAAATAATTTTCGGAAATATTATTTTTAAAAAAGTAGACCTTTTTAAAATTCAAAAAAATTTCTCTTAACAATATCAATTTATTTGTCATGAAATTGTTTTCCTAATTAAAAAAAGATATTGTAAATTATTCTTAGCAATACATTTTGCTATTGCTATAGATTCAAACCGTTTTACATTTACCAAACTTTCAATCGCTTGTTGAAGCTAAAAAAGGAAGATTTTTTTTTATCTGTGCAGTTTACATGAGAAATCAGAAAGTGCGGTCACAATACTGCAAAAGACTACACAGAATAAGAAGATACATTCTCCAAATATTTGAATGGTTGATGTTATGATTCTATCAGAATGATTTAATTACACATTAAATAAAATCTATGAATAGTTTCCATTATATGAATGAATTACGTAACTTTAATACCTTGGGTGCCTAAAATACTATGGTGAGAATGTATGAAATAATGAACATAACGACATTACAGCTGTAAAGATTTAATGGAATTAAGAACATCCATTATCTTCGTCGAACTGGATGATCGCCTAAGGCGGCCTAAAACGTACTAACGAAACTAAATTTCATTCAGTAAAAATGCTATATTCACGCCAAACTATCGATCACCAACAACATCATACAAGGTATTCGCTACTAAGGTCCACAATTTTGTGCAGGGAAAAGAGGATAAAAAATTTATTGGAGGATACGCGACAAAGTTTTTAGACCACTCCCGTTGGTTTTTCATACTTTACTATAATTAACGCACTCTTTTATGCGATTCATGTAACGATATATATTTGGTAAGTGTGATTCATATGCACACAATGCAGCTTTTACAGATTGCCTTTATTGTTTGGTACACACAAGATTAAATTGACAGTTCGCTTGTAATCACAAGCTTGTAATCATCGCTTGTAATCACAAGCGATCTAAAAAATATAGATATTCGTTGTTTTGTCCAAAGGAGTAAATTTGTCTTATATATTTATAAAAAAAATATGTTAATGTGGCAGATTACGACAAATAACAACGAAAAATTCTATCTAATTTAGCTAATTAATTATTTCGGTTTTCCTTCTTCATGTCTGTTTGTAATATTTTAGTAGTTTTTCAATTTTTAGATAATGGAAAATCTTATGTTTGTATGTAATAGTTTTTTAGTTTTTCAATTTTAGAAGAAGGAATATTCAAAATATAAGGTGGGAAAATTTGAGATAATATTTGTCATGTCAGCGATTGCATTCGTTTAATGTAGTTTAGTTTGTTAAAAAACGAGATTATATCTCACAAAAAATATCCGACGAACTCTGAAAACATCATAACAAAGAACAGCCACATAACAACCTTCAGGGAGAAAAAAAATTTCGAATATAAAAAGCAAATTAAAAAGTTAAAGTTAAAATAATCACTCATTACTATTAAACCAACAAATAAAATTGTTTTAAGCACTTTTATTTAACTTAATTTGTTTCCTGTCTGAAAAGATGGAATTTTATAATTGATTTTTTTACTCTTTTCCCAATATTCTAATTTTTAAACTATGTATATTTGTGTCTTCTCGATGACAATAAACTATTTTAATATCAGATTTAATAAACTATTTTTATTCAAAAGTCAGTTATGAGCAAATAGATTTATTTAATTCAATTTTATACCTTACACAGCTAATTTAATATAAGATTTAGTAAACTAATTTTATTCAGTAGTGAGTTATAATCTTATAGATTTGATTCAATACAGTCACAACTTGGTAGTAAATTTGTGAAAAAAATCTAAGATCCCATCGTATTTGTAACAAGGAATTATAAATTATATCTAAAAAGTAGAAATTGAGATGAAATCTTTTTTTTTAATATCTTATAAAATTGTGTTTTTTAAAGCTGCGTTCATCAAATTTATTTTATTATATGCATGTACAATAGTAATGTCTATTAGAAAACATATTAAACTCTTTCATCAAATATACTTTTTCGCAAAGTTATTTTCTAAACATGAAAGGCTATGCTAACTACTTTTTCTTTCACAATCGAAACGCTTCATGAAATATAAGTACGAAAATTAGCACCCAATAAATCACCGAATTTCTTGCTCACGTCAGTAAAACGAATAAATAAAAGACGTAGGGAAGAAACATCAAAATATTGATACTTTATCCGCGCTAATACTCCATTTACGTGCACACCGTGTAGAGCTCGTAAAGCTTCATTTAATTTTATGTCATCACATCGTTCGGTACGAGCAAAAAGGAAAGAGTTGGTTACTATATCATCATCGCCTTAATCGCACTATCAATTCAACGGCTTCTCTAAAGCATAATAGCAATCGAGCGGCCGATACATTACATTCAACGTGAACAATTCTGGTGCCTTGCTGTATAATAACCTTCTCCATTTACCTTGTGTTGCCACAAAAGCTACCGATATTACCAGGCTTGTTTTTTATGCTCTGTCAGTGGTCTAAATATCGAATTTTCAATCAATAATCGATATAAGCCGCAACACTTTGTCAAACCACCTCGCCGCTTGCTTTCGTGACGGTGGTGGAGAATAAATTTTTTCATATTTTTATTGCATTATTCTGAATGGCATCAAATTGCGTCGTCGAAACACGTTCGATGTAACGTTAAAATGGTGATTTGGTAAATGAGGTTTCGTCTTAGTTGTTTGAGATCGTACTTATATTTTTAGATATAAAAAATTCCTCGCAATTTATATATATTCTGAAATTTTTCCTCTAAATTTCTTTCAACATTTGACCTGCGAATTACTTCATTTCCTAATTAGATGATACATTCTTTGAGAGACATTTATTGCTATTTTAATTCCTATTATAATGTAAAGGGTATATTGAAGCTTTTCTATTTTTGTACTTTAAACTGCATACTATTTTCACTCAATTGCAGATTTAAAACCGAAAAGGCAGTAATTCGACGCACGCGTGCATCAAACACGTCTTTGTATACGAAAAGAGTTAATGCTCGTTGTCTTAAAATTAAGTGTTCGGAGATACGAAAAATTTATTTTTGATGAAAAGTTTTAAAATTTTCTTTGTTCTAACCAGCAATATTTCCTTGGACTTTCTATTATTAGAAGTGAAAATTCTCGCCTTTTTTAAAACTTTTCCATTTTTAACATACACTGTATAATTCTCTTAATTTCTATTTTTCTTTAACATAAACAATAACAAAGATTTTTTTATATTGAAATTATTTTTCCTTTCATTATATCATCTGTTTGATTCTTCTACAATATAATAATAATAATGGTATATGTAGATAGAACTGATCCAAACCCAACGTTATTTCCGCAAGAAATCGATTCATAAAGAAGAAAATAATTCGCATTTTCGCCGCAAAAGTGTTGTTGTAAACTAAATTTGGGAATTAAAATAGACATAAAGACTGAAACGACAGAACCATACTTTTGTGAATAACTAAAGTGAAATAGATGTTTTAACTTACTCGCACGCTAAATTTTTACAATGACACTTTTTTTAAACATTTATTTATTTTATACAGCAAAAGTTGCGTGAGAATGAATTATGCGAAGTTTTGTTCTCCCGATTTTAATCCTTGTGAATTTTAAGAATTAAAAACGGCGTGTGTCAGCTGCTAGTGTGGTCAATTTAGCCAAGTTATAGGATTGTATATCTCATAAATTGATAATAGCACCTTCTGCCAATCAATAAGCCATTTTCGCTACAACCGTGATTTAATGTATTCAAATGAAATGAAACGAACATATTTTGTAAACTAAATTATCAAACAAAAAGAACAAGTTAAATTCTGAATTTTATCAGCAAGTGGATTTAAAATGCGAAAAAAAATTCATTCATATGATAAAAATGAAATGTAAATACTCGGAATTTGTTTCTGTGTTAAAATACAAATTAAGTGAATTATATTAAAGCATACTTTTTTTTCACTTCAATGCCAATTCTCCTAATCATGCTATGAATGGAAAAATCGGCAACTTTTTCCTTTATAGTTCGATTCTTCTATTTCTAAATAGCATGTATACAAATGGCATTGTTTTTGGCTTAGTGCTTCTTTGTAATTGAGTTCTAAACGCGTATATCTTAATTGTGGTTACTCTGTATGCATAAAAGAAATTTATTTTTGAAATATATTCGTCTTTTCCATATATTTTTCAGCTATTAAATGTTTCCTTTTACATATTTTAAATTTTAATTGTACGACAGAATGTATAAGACACCAAACTGTAAAACAAGAATGTTATTTCATCTAAAAATAGTATGAAAATTTTAGAATGAATTTGAAAAATTCGTTGAACAACATTGAACAGGGTTTTATAACCTTTTTTTAGTTTTTACAAATAAAATAAATTTAATATTTACATGAATTTATATCAAAACATTCACAATTCAAATTCATCTTCTCGTATTTAGGACGTGTTCTATTTTGTAAAAATTATAGTGTATATATTTAAAAAATATATTAACTAAACAAAACTTAAAATAGTGCACATCGCATCAGATTAACAGATTATTATTTTTTGGGCTACAATTTCAAATATATTTTAGAGATAAATGTATAGTATAATAATTAAATATAAACAGCGAACGAGTATTTAGGTGCAGATGCTTAATTTGGAATCTTAAAAAAGATTGGACACCCTTTTCATTAAATGTTTAAGCAGAAAATTAGGCAACTTTTGTCTTTGCTGTATGTCAGCATGAAAGTGATTTCTTGAACTTTGAGAAAATTCTATATGGCTGCAGTTAATGAACAAGCATTTATATTTAATTTCATCAATTAAATAGTTTAATAAAAGATTTAGAAAAATAAATAATACTTTAGAAAAATAGGTAGTAAAGTATGATATAATATAGTCTGAGAGTAGATGATGTGATTACAATTTACTAAAAAGTTATTTAAAATTTAAAATTAAGATTAAGTGTATTTTTTATGCAATTATAGAAGTTGCTTAAATTGAATCACAAATAATTGTTTGCATCAGAGTTATCCAGAGAAGCTGTTATTAAAATTCACTATTTTCATAAATTGAAATAGGAGTAAACCAAAGAGAAAAATAATAAAGAGATACTAAACATATCAAATGCTGATTCAAAACTAAGCTCATGTACATGTTGTATCATATATGAAGAAACAAAAGAAGGAAAAAAAATAGAGCAGTATTTAAAGAAAGAGATGATGCAATTTTTCAATTAAAAATCAAATTGACCCCCTTTCTACTGGGTTGGTGACTCGACTTTATTATTCTCATTCTTATAACTTTTAATGTGCTTGTCTTAAAAATTTAATTGCTTTATTTCGAAGATAAAAAAAATTACAAAAACTATTCTACCATTTCTTTGTTACAGTACAGTAAAACAAAGCAACCTGCCCCAATTTCGGAAAAATTAAATTAACATCCTGTACATAGCAAATAAGGATTTGTTTTACTTCTTAAACTCTCTACCATTCTACATGATATATTCTAAAATTATATACACTTAATCTTAATTTTAGTTAATAATTGACTATCAAATTTTTGACTATAATTTTTGTTAATATTTGACTATCAAATTTGAGGTGCTGTGCACAGGATAACTGCTCGCCTAGACGGACAGGTCATCTAATTAGAAAGAATTATTAATGAGAAATATTTTGAATCAGTATTCATAAAAATCAGAATAAATTTTCTTTTTATTCGATAAGCTTTAAAAATTAAAAACCGTTTTATTATTTTTGGGGTACTTATGTGCATACAAAAGTTGTAAAATGCAAATATGCATTTCTTTTTTAAATACTAAATATTTATAAGCCGTCCAATTAAGAACTTCTTTCCTTTTTCTCAAGAAATTATACTTTCTGAAAAGAAATAATGTTCACTATCATAAAATTATAATTTTTCCAAATTGATTAAAAGTTAATTAAAGCCCCATTCTTCAACTGCAGTAGTTGCAGGGGAAAAACTAAAGAAACTGTAATCGGTTTACGCTAACACCGTTATAATAATCTTCATCAATCAAACATTTTAATAGAAGTTTAACATTATTCATTCTTTTCTTTTATGTACCTTGAAGAGCAGCTGTTGTTTTGTCGTCTGTAAGTAATGATCAAAATACTGATGATGTTACATCAAAAATATCATTAGCTAGCAACATGAAAAGTTAATTAAAAATTTATTCTTTTCAGCTACTGTTCCTAGAAAAATCGTAATAACGTTGAAGATGACGAAACAAAGCATGCATTTAATTAAAGTTTATTACCCTTTTACGAATTTATATATCTTCGCAGGTTCTAACTAAGCATTCCTGTTTTTCTTAAAAGGTTCCGATATGTTGAGCAATAACCAGTTAACTGTTTCGACCTCTTCTGAAAATGCGCATCTAAATTGTCATAAACATATAATTATATTAATATTAATATATAATTATATAAATGTGGGTGTGGTGGATTTTAATTCATCAGTCCACTTGGATTAGCTTAATCTTTTTATTCTTGATTAACAAAGGATGATTATGAGGATTTTTACAAGTGGGAATTCAATGATGAAATTTATATTACATGAAGATGGATAGTTGATGTTGTTCAAAGGATCTTTCCCCGTGTGGAAACGCATGGTACACTGGGCATTTGCAGAGGAATTCTTCTATGCAATAATTCCAGTTCCGATCTTTTTATCAGTGTCATGTCTTCTCGATTTCCGGTTGCACCCATCTCAGCGGACGTCCGTCTCTTCTCTCGTCTAGTGAACTCTGCCCTCCGGCTGCTGCTGCTGGCTATCATCGGAGGAATGCAGAACGCTCCCTCGGAGTTAATTTACCACATAAATAATAATTATTATATAAATATAATAAATAATTAATTATAAATATAATAATTAAACAATTATTATATAAATATAATAATTGCCATTGAATAAACTCGTCATAACGCAAAATGTTATACTTTTTCCATGACGAGTATACTCGTCATAAACTGTTAACTGGTTAAAAGTATTACATGAATTTTAAGTTGCGCAAGAAATTATATATCTTTTATAATATTTATTAAATAAAAACTAATAATGTGTAATTTTGTTTTCACTTCATACATTACTTTATTCTGATTTCTTCTTATTTCTTAACTTTGTTTTTTAAATTAGTAAGTTTAAAATGTAGCTCTCGGAAGATTTTTAATCGAATACTAAATAGCTGATAAAATTTTATAAAAAAAATTTCAGGAAAAAATGCTTTATTAATTAATCAATAATATATATTACAAAATCATTTTGCATTTTTATTTAACATTTTTATTTACGCATTATATTTTATATAATCATTTATATAATATTTCGCATATATAATACTTAATCATAAGCCAACTGCGTTCATAGCAGATCTTTTACAATTAATTCTTATATTCTAAAACTATCATTAATCGAATATTTTAATAGCATCCATAAATTCCTGGAGTGAACTATAAAAGCAATGCATTTTCAGATGTTTAAAATCTTCAAAAAGATTGTAGCATACAATTATCAAGCACATTTCAGTGTATCAGTTATACACTGTGATTGTATAATCATTGGACTTTTGGTCTTAATATTTGCTAATTACTAAGATTTGGTTGATACCGGTTTTTGCTGTACTAAGTACCGGTTGAAACTGATACTCATTAGTACTTGATATTTTTTTTTACCTGATATAGTTGGTAAACTGATTGGATTGGATTAATGCCCAGTTTTGATGCACCAGGTGGAATACTGATTCTGTATTTTACCTGATATAGTGTGTAACTGATTCTTTTCTAGACAGAATGAAACTGGGTACTCGATACGTTAGGTTAGGTTACCAAGACAGGTATTGATATGAATATGAATTCAAATCGGGATTTCGCTTCTTCAGAACACGTTTTGGTAGCTATTTGCTGGTGGTTTTGGTTATGATGTGATTGATTATTAAGTGAGAAGAGCAAAGAAAGGTCTTGTTGATATGTTCAGTATTAAAAGATGGCAAAAATCAGGGGAAATTATGGACGAGAACTCCGAGCCTGCATGCGATCGGCGATTTCATGCTGTCATTTCTCTACACTCGAAACCTAATGTCTCCAAAACAATCATGTCAACAATAACCCGGAATAACTTTCTTTTAAGAATATGGCGACTTTTTGGAACTAAAACTGATGAATGTTTCTAACAGCAACCCTATTGAAATTTTTGATAAGATCGGTTTTCACTTTTCAAAAAACAGAGACTGAATAAGTTATGCCTGCCTTCAGCTCAAAACCTGATGACCTTGATGATGATACAGTATGATTTTAAGTATGAGGAATTTACGAGCCAAATATGACGAGTATAGAGAGATAGGAAGAAAAGGAATGACGTGAAAATATGAAAAGAAAAAAGAGGAGCAGAGTATTAGCTCAAATAATTAAAAGCAAAAAAAAAAAAATTAAAGTCTAACAACAGCTTAAAGAAAAATTTAAGAATTGAGAAAGAAATTGCAGGCCTGAAAATTCTGTGAAAAAGATTTTTAAAAATTTCTAATTTACTTAAAGCAGAACCGGATGTTTAAAAATAATAAATTTTTTTTAATTCCTCTAGTGATAGACATTTCAATTTTGAAATTAATAGTTGATTGTTATTTGCAGTGTTTTGCAATTTATTTGTAATAGGCAAGTATTTGTTATTCTTTATTTGTGTTATTATTTTTAATTTAATATCTTACATATAGCATTATCTTACATCTAGAATTCTTAAAAATGTATAATCATATTTAAAAGCATAAGTTTTTGTTTCGAGAAAGTAAATTCTTATGGTTTATTAAAGAAAAAAATTTGAAGTAATATTTTATAGGTTTTTTTATGTTTAAATCTTTATTAAAGTATATATTATTAATTATGTATTATCATACTGTTTTTATATTTTTGCTTTAATACGTCATTCTGATGCTAATGCAAAGACCATTAATAAGTTTGGGAGCTCTTTATAAATTTTGAATAGCGAGCAATAATCTTTATTTTTGAAATAATTTAACTTATATTGCAAGGAGTAGTTTTAAATTTTTATACAATTCTGATGTAATTTTAAAAGCAAAGTATTTTTTTTTCTATGTAAGAAATGAAATAAACTGTTTTAATATTCTTTTATTAAAAACTATTAAGTTATTTTATTAATAGTTTTTTAGTATTTTTATTTTAAATTAATTTTATGAAAATATATTATTTTTTCATATTAAATAACGCCTAAAATTGTTTTCAATAAGTATATTGTTCACATACAGTGATTCTGAGAAAGAAGAAAGCTACGAAACTAATATTATTAGTAGTTGTAAGTCAGGAAAATAATGCAAGTTTTGTTAGGGAAGAGTCAGCGAATTTATTTTTTATTTATTTATTTATTTTATAATTTCTGTAGCTTCCCCTGATTTTCTTTTACTTGTTATTCGAATCAATCTATACGAGAAACGAACTTTCAGAATTAAATCGTCAACTTATCAATTTATTTGATTTCCTTTTTAATGATTAAAATTAAGGTAAAAATTTATTCCAAGAGTATAATATTTTTAATTAAAAAATATACACTTAAATCTAAAAAAAGAAAATAAATACAAATTTTGTTCTTTTTTGTGTGTGTGCATGAACAAAAAAGTATTTTAAACCTATTTTTAATAATTTTGATATAAGCATAAATCGAACCTTTTATATAATTTGCTGACTTATATCTTTTTCCCCCCCAGAAACCCGAGTCGCTGGCCCCTCTGTTGGGCGAAGTGGATCTACGGCGCAGCTTCCGCACTCGTGTCTCTGCCAAGATGAGCAAGTACATGGAGTGCTGGGGTGCAGACAAGCCCTTCGCCAACATCTCCGAATCTACTCTCGCCAAAAACATCAGGCTCACGGTCAGTGTTAATGTGGAATTTTAAAAGCTGCATAAGTGAAATGCATAAATAGTTTGCACTCGATAGAAATTCAAATTATTGTCTAGAGCAATGCTTCATAGTTCACTATAACATAAAAATGCTTTCTGTGATGGTTTCGTCAAATTTATTAAACGGTTAAATTCTTATTAATGAAAAAGTCGTAAATGTATTTAAAAGAATTATTTATACCATAAGCTATTAATCGTATCGAGTGAGAATGTTATAGATTTTTTTAAATTTATTTCTATATAAATCTTCTGCTTTCTATGTCTTGTGTAAATCGAATTTGTGTACCATTCTCTCTCATTCACTCTCTCTGTATATACATATGTATATACATATATATATATATATATAATATATATAATTCCAATTAATTTTCTAATTTTTATCTTAATTTTGGCTTATATTTCCCTTTCCTAATTCTACACGTGTCAAGGAATCCATATCAGAATCTTATAGTATAAAATCACTCAGCAAAAATATTTCTCGCTTTTCGCTCTTTTGCTCATCTCTTGTGTCCTGGACTGACGATCTTCGCTTCTTGTTTGTACATAATTTATGCCTCCCGGGTTGGAATAAGGTGAAGTTTTTAAAATTTTCTAGAGTCACCTCTCTCCTCAGCCATGCAAATGCTTTATATATATATATGTGTGTGTGTGTGTATGTGTGTGTGTGTGTGTGTGTGTGTGTGTGTGTGTGTGTGTGTGTGTGTGTGTGTGTGAAGCAGAATGCAGTTTGAAGACAGTGAAGAGACTTGCTATTTCGTGACATCGTTTTATTTCATTTTTAAGAAGTAGGCATATGTACAAGCGATGAGCACACAGAACGACACAGAAAAGGAATGAGGAAAAAGCTCATGGACATTTTATCCCTGGTCTTATATAACCTATGATTTTGATAGGGAAAACATTTCTTCATAGTGATAATATATTACGAGATTTCGATAGTGATTTTCGTTACACGCGCGGAGAAGGCAGGGGAAACACAGGGAGATTTTAAAAAAGAATTTGCCTCATCAGCGGTATTTTGCCTCTTCACGCGGAGTGTGGGAAAGTTAGACTTTTAGCTGATTCAGCAATTTAACAAAGCTTCTCTTGAATTAATTAAGTAGAGACAGTGGAATTGGATCACGAAATAAGAGAATATTTTAGAATAAGGTTACTATGGGCTAAATTAAGATAAAATCTTGAAAATTAATTAAATTGAAATTAGAGTTTAAATATCATTACAATTTTTCCCCCACTGCAAGACGCGTAAGTATGTCGGGGCCCTCGACATACAGCCTTACCTTACAGTGGTGGTCAAGTAAGAAACTAAAATATAAAAGCATATTAAAAGTGATACCAAAGTTTCCCCTACCTTCACATTATGTAAACATTAATACAGAAATCCCATTCGTCATTTTACATTAGAAATATAAAAAGAATTATATTTATGAAAAATATTATATAAAAACCTTAATAATCAACAGTAATAAAAAATATTAAAAATTAAATGACATGGTACACACATATATTCTGACTATTTTTCTGCAGGAACTCAGCTGTTGAATTTAATTTGGAGAGGATTGTCAATGACATATTATTCTTAAATGTTAGGAAATCTGACTCAACGAAAGTATTAAATTAGAAATAAAGTATTAAATTATAATATCAATATTATTATGATTTCACCCAAATGAAATATCAGTATAATAATGATTTTAAGTAAAGTGTTTTAACTGTAAATAAAAATACAAGATTCAAAACTTCAGGTAAAAAACTTGGATATGAAAATAATACTTGCAAAATTGAAATATTTCATACAAAACTTTGGAAATATAAATAAATGTAAGATTCATGTATATAAAATAAATCATTTGGAAATGATAATAATAATTGCAAAATTCAAAATATCAAACAAAACACTTGGAATTAAAAGTAATAAATGCAAAATTCAAAGATTTCAAACAAAACACTTGTGAATGAATGTAACAAACGCAAGGCTCAAAATACTCTTATAGTATTTGAAAAAAAAAATGTATTATAAAAAATATTTGTATTTTGTAAAAAACAAGTATTTGGACTCAGCGATAATAGAGGGCAGCTCAATAACTGTCAGAGGTGCAAAAATTTCCCCTTAGGTATTCACTACAATTGTCTAATTATCATGTGCCCTTAATTATTAATTATATAAGAATCTTAGTATTTACTTTTTTCGTTTACAAGGTATGTATGTATAATTTTTAAAAACCTTTGAGTTAGATAAATTTAATAAAATTGGGGAAATCATTTTTTCTTATTTATTAATAGCATGCACATAAATTTCAAATTCAACAAATTATAAAATTATGAATAAATTTTAAATAACAGATATGAAAAAATTCAAAAACTCAATATTTTAAACTAAAACTCATGATATTTTGAATAATATAAAAAGATTATTTGTAATTATATTATAATAGAAAATTGCAATTTAAAATCAAATCAAAAGTACAGAATATAAATTTTGAATTCCACTCGTTGAGTCAGCTGACGGATGATTTAAAAAAAAAAATACTGATCACTTTTTGAAGAATAATCACTTTTTAATTAATCACAAAATGCAATTTTGAGCACTGGAACTGGGACTGGAGACTACGGCAGGTGACGGAAAGTTATTTTTATATTGAAATGATAATATAAGACACAAGTGATATTTTCGAAATCTGGTTGATTCAATTTGGCATTGGAGACCATTGGCGAGTATTATATTGTGGTGGTGATATAACAAGGAAATGACGTCGATATCGGGATTATTCAGCACAGATAAGGAGCCAGAAATTTTTTATGATGACAAGGAGAATCAACTCCTTGAAGATATAAGGACCACGCACAAGACGAAATGGAGCGCAAACACAAGGGCATTAAGCAGCAGTGTCGGATGAAGTCACAGGTTAGGCACAGTACCATCGACGATGCGGTAACATGACGGAATGTAGGGGATTCAACGGGAACTGGACCGGACCCTGGACTACGGTTTGCATGAAACGATGTGGCCGGAGGCAGTCGAAGGAGAAGGCGGTGAAAGAGCTTCGCCACGGAAACACAGGAGACGGCTGGCCGTAACGAAGAGCATCGGCGAAGAGCTATTGCATGATTCATTTTCCTTTCACGCGGATTTAATTTTAATTCTTTCAGTTCATTTGATAATTTTTCACAGGCAACTATCCTTGTCGACTCTTTAATATGTATGCATTATTTTATGTGAAGCAAAATGCAGTTTGAAGACAGTGAAGAGACTTGCTATTTCGTGACGTCGTTTTATTTCATTTTTAAGAAGCAGGCATATGTACAAGCGATGAGCACACAGAAAAGGATTGAGGAAAACGCTCATGGACATTTTATCCCTGGTCTTATATAACCTATGATTTTGATAGGGAAAACATTTCTTCATAGTGATAATATATTACGAGATTTCGATAGGGATCTTCGTTAAGGCAGGGGAAACACAGGGAGATTTTAAAAAAGAATTTGCCTCATCAGCGGTATTTTGCCTCTTCACGCTGAGTGTAGGAAAGTTAGACTTTTAGCTGATTCAGCAATTTAACAAAGCTTCTCTTGAATTAATTAAGTTAGAGAAAGTGGAATTGTATCACGAAATAAGAGAATATTTTAGAATAAAGTTACTATGGGCTAAATTAAGATAAAATCTTGAAAAGTAATTAAATTGAAATTAGAGTTAAAATATCATTATATATATATATATATAGTAATAAAAACCAAGTTAATAGGAAAAAATCAATTTTTACCTTGAATGCGTTAGCTTGATAGTGTTGAGCGTGGGAAACACAATCGGAAAACTTAAAATTTTTTGCCTGCTGCTGGTATGTTCTTTCCTTTTTGTTTGCATTACTGGTTTGAGTGTTATTATATGGTTATTTTATGTTATTTTTTTATTTTTAGTAGGCGTATTCTTCTAATTTATTATTTTGTGTTTTTCTTTTCTGTTAAAATGGTATATCTCTTAGGCCTAATTTCAAGGAATTTTCGGGTCACGAGGAATCGATATTAGCCTGTTTAGTCTGCATTCCTTCACAGAGAAAATCCCTCTTTTTGAATCCTTGCCTGAGAGTGACCCCTGAGAAGTCTTCAGGCCGGATTCTTTTTTTCTTTTTTTTATTTGATTTAATTTTGACTTTTTCCTATTAACTTGGTTTTTATTACTATTGTCTCAATTCATCTGTGTTTTAGAAGTAGCTGCATTTGCGCTCTTTAAATACTATGTTGTTTTTTCTGTTCCTTTTTTGGTTTTAGTCTGAATAAGAAATAATTTTTAATTGCGATTCCCAAATTATTTAGTTTCGTTTCCGAAATATTTCTAATTTTAGATATGGTTACTTTTATATTATTACTTGTATTATACGCTCTTATTACTTATTGTCGAAGGGCAACAATCAAATGTAAACAAATCACCATTCGAACATTTCAGACTACTTCATTGAATGTTTTTAAATCTGCACAATTCGACGCTTCGCTAATTAATGAAGCTGAAAAATATTATTAGATTTGCTTTGGAGTAGGTTCACCAAAAACTCGGAGGAAAGAAAATGTAAATGAAATTTAGAAACAGATGTCAAACAAAGTTCAATCCGGCGCGCAAACAGGCTAAACCACTTATAGATGAATAATTACCATGGCTTGCATATGGAAAGTGATCAGAATATGCTCCAAAAGTATTATCTCACAAAAAAGATTTTTTATCATATTAAAAATCAAAGGATTACCTTTTTAATGATGTTGATTTCATTTCTGTACTTTGTGTTTTTACTTTTTTTATCTATTATTTAATTTGTAACAATTTTTATTGTTATAAAAGCAAAGCATTCAATCGCGTGCTTTTACCAACGTTAGAAGTAATATAAAAGAAATTGCTTTCTAAAGAAAAGACCGTTATTCCAAAATAGTATTTAATTTACATCCCTAGTAATGAGTAACCCATTGATTCAATTAAAATCATGAACATTTCTGTGAAATAACAAAGTAATTTTTAATGCATTCCATAATCAGAGTTTAGTAGTCTAAAATCATGAATGCCTTAATGACTTAGGTGAACGACTTGGTAGAAAAAGGTGGTTAAAAATAACGTGTTAAACAAATTGCTTTCAATAATTTTTAAACCACAGTTCAAAACCATTGTTTGAGGTCCGCCCCTAAATATCCCCACTGTTGCTTTAAAATGGGACGGTAATATAGCTAACTTCAATAGTTTCTAAACGAAATTTTTTATAGGCTCCCAATTTTTTTTATAGAATTTCTCCCAAATCAAGAAGATTAAAAAATAAGTTAGTGCAGGCGATATTTTCATTTTAATTAAAAATGAAATATATCTGGAATTTTGTGTATTATAATATTTTATTAAAAAGTCTTTTTACATTAAAGATATTTTATATATTTTAAATCTATAAGCATGAAAATAATAATTTATTCTTGAGTAACGCCGGATTTAATATTTAGTATTTCAGTGGTGATATTCTGTAGAAATTCCAAACCAACATTTATAAAGTGTCTTTTCTTTTACCAAATTTGATTTCTCATTTTAAAAATACGTATATCCTTTAAGGATTATGAAGTGATAAAGAATTTGTCTGTTGAGAATCTTAGAACTTCTTTTTTTCCAGATCTACCTTCTAGATCTTTCTTGAGGAATGTAAATTCATGCTTTATTTTGTCTTTTTTCGCCGAATTTCTTCATATAAAGGCTTTTGCTTCACTTCTTATTACCTCCTATTTTATCCTTAAAGGATAAAATCGGAGGTAATGAAGTCTTTATTTATTGTAACCCCCCCCATGCGATTCATACATATATGCTTATATTTTCTTTTCATGACGGTTTCGATACCCCCAGAAGTAATCGATAGAATAAACATTTAATGAGTTAAGCATAAGTTAGCGCAAATCAACCTGAAATAAACATTCGTACGAAATATATTATAAAAGTTTATACGTAAAATAAATGTTATCTTTCTGCTTCGGAAGCTTCAGTGTGTTCAAACTTGAACATTCTAATTTTCACAATTAGAGGCTCATTTTATGTAGTCTTCCAAAACCCTGGCATAAGTTTGTTTCGACAGAGCTAACAGAAATATTTATTTTTCACGAACTGCAGTTTTGATTATTTTCAGTACCAAAACCAAATTTGTAAAAAAATCAATAATCTTCCGAAATTTATATTTTTTAATTCTTTCATCCATGATTTTAATGCAATCTCCATAAAACAATTTATTAGCATTTTTATCAACATTAATCCCTCGTTTCATTAGCAATTAAATTTTCTATGCGATTATTATAAAATATTTTTGAATTCCAACTTTTACTTCCACATTGGCAAAAGCATGCGTAAAAACATGCCAGTGAAATAAAGAGAAAAAAATGCAGGACGTAAATACTGTCTGTGGGGTTTTTTTTAAAGTAATCTTGATAAGGCATTCAGACTATTCTGTTCCATCATCTCAATCCTTCAAATGAATAGGTATGACAGCCGTATTAACTCGATACAGCTTTTAATTTTTCCCCTTCTCCGTCGGATAAAAACTGACCCAAGAGAAAGGGTTGTTCTTTCTCATCATTTCAACCAGGAACTCGGTAATTCATTGTTAATCCTCTATTAGCCGTAGTATCAAATAAGTAGTACAGTACGGTCGTCGAATTATAATTTGTTTTCATGTGACAATTCGTCAAATGGTAATTCACTAAATTTCAGCTGCAAGTATCCAAAAAATTTAAGGAAATTCGAACATTTAGTCTTATATGCCAGTGTTTTATGTTTGATTAGTTTATAGTTATTTCATTTTTTTATTAACTTAGAAACTTGGACCTTAATAATTTATTAAGGTTAATACTTATGCACAAACATATTTAATACCTTATATGAAACATAGTATTTGTGCCTGAGTACAAATACAGTGAAAATTATTGATTAAAATATACTTAAAAACATTCTAAAATATAATAAAAGATAAAATATTTTAACGAAAGAAAATTTATATTATCAAAACACTTATCTTTTTTAAGTTGATGTAAAAATTATTTTGATTCATTCTGCTAGTTATTAAGAAAGCCTTGGTAGAATATTTTTATTAAAAATATCATTTAAAAATTTTTAAAAACCGTTTTTAAATGAGCGCTTATTTTTCATAAAGTTCAAAAATTTGGTAGCTCTAGATATAATAAATTGCTCTGTTGAGCGTTTTGAACATTGTTTTTTTCACTAGGTATATCGCGTTTCACAATTTACAAATAATATGCCTGCTTATTAACACTATCAACCTTCTTCGTATTTTTCATAAAGTTCTAACATTTGGTAGCATAAAGTTCTAACAACTGTCTTTCATTTCCACAAAAAAAAAGACGAAATTACTTTCCGAGCAACCCAATAGAACTTTAATTTTATTTCGCTGTGGATATTTCCAAAGATATTTAAAGATGAAAATAGTAAATCTTATGAAAAACTTATGTACTTTCGTAAGTAAAAATAATTGTTCAAACCACGATAAGTGGAAATAATTTCATACGTTATTTTTTGAATGCTTGTCTAATTTGTTAAATTCAGACATCTCAAAATGCCAACATTTAGCCCTTAAATATATTACCGCTTGCCGAAGTTCTTCACCGCTTTTCGTTTTTAAACACCAGTATCATACTAATGGTGATAATATTTTATTGCTTAGGAATTGTTTTAGGAATTGATAATAAAATAATGGCAATGATTTTCATTTCTTAAAACAATCATTCCTACTTAGAAGAGAATTTTTACATCTATATAAACGACTGGTAATTCGCTTATATAGCAGTCCATTATTATTAATTATGCCTTTAAAGGTAAAATTTACTAAAAAATTCTTATTGAATTCGATTGAATCTGCTGGGACATATCCACCTGAGAGTAGGGTATAGAAAAAAACATAGTTGGAAATTATTTTTTTTAATAATCTTTGCTCTGAAAAAGAAAATTGTCTATTCAATCTATTCCGCTGGCGACTCAGGAGTTCTAGCAACGTTTCCCAGTTGTTGTTAACGATAGACGACGACGACATTCCCAATTTTTTTTCGAATACTTTTGTAAAACAGGACTTCTAATTGACCAGTACGAAATTCCATTCATGTGTGTGCGTGTGTGCGTAAAACATATTTCTTTAGCATATTAGTTATCGAGAAGACACTTTTGAATTTTTAAAATCGATTTATTCCATCCCATGAGGCATAATTTATGCACAAAGAATAAGTGGTCAGAAATACATCCGTCTCCATCGTGACTTAGAAGGAAAAGAGACCGAAGTTTTCCCCTCAGTGATTTTATATTATGAGATTCTGATAGGAATTTCTTTGACACGTGTCTATTTAGGAAAGGGAATGTAGATATATTTAAAAGAATGTTGCAAACATTAAAGATTTTTATTCCTTCGCTCGGAACGTGAGAACCCGCTGAATTCAGCAGTTTTACAGAGCTTGTGTAGCATTAATTAAATAAAAAAAAAGATAGAATTGGATCGGGAAATAAGAAAACATTTTAGAATGAAGTTAATATGGGCTAAATTAAGATAAAAATTTAGAAAGGAATTAATGTTTAAATTATATATATATATATATATATAAAGAGAAAGAAAATTCTATTTTGTTAAAAGTTTTATAATTTTAATTAAAATTAAATTTAGTTTTTAATTTTAATGAAAATTAAGAATTAAAATAAATATAAAATATTTACTTCAGAAATAAAAAATATTCTCTGCTTAATTTACCTTTTTTTTTTATCTATCTTGCACTCAATTCTTGTTAACTTTTTTCACATGACTGGAAGCTTAACAATATCTAATTTTATTTCTTATTCTATGTTTCTTATAGTTTTTCAAAAGAAGGATTTTTTTTTCACTTACGTTGAAACACGCCCCCACAAATTTTCGTAAAATGTATTATATAGATTAATTATTTCTTAAATAAAAGCCTATATTCTACTTTTTTTTAATTGGTGGATCAATATCTTGATAAAAAGCATGCTTTCTCTTTAATGAAATTTCAGTCGCATGGAAATTTTGTCTTGGAATCTCCCACGAAATCATCTTTTATTCTTTATTTACGAATGGTTCCATTTTCAAAGCAATTTTGTTTTTATATTCTAATTAATTGTTATAAAAATTTAGAAGGTTCTTTTATTTTAATGAAATATCTCGTTTTTCTACAAAGTTATATAGAGTTTCAAGAATTAATTTAGGAAAAATTACATTTAGTCTTTTTTAAATAGATTTCCTGCCGTTATCGGTTTCCTTTCTTAGAAAATCTATAAACTTCCCACGTACTTCAATTATGAATACTTAATTAAATTTATTCAACTTGTTTAAAATTACAATGCTTTTCTCCTTTTTTCCAGAGTTTGGCACTCATAGAAACTAACCTTCTTCCTGGTGCTGATTCTGGATTTAGTTGTAGGTGAGCATACTTTCTCTTCAAATTTTATTTTTACTCAGTAGGTAAGAAATTCAAAATTTAAAAATTTCACGGCACAATTCAAGATTAATTAAGTATTTTTGATTTGAATGATTCGCTGAATTAAGTTACATTGCCTTGACTAACAGAAAGCTATTTGAAAAAATAAAGGAACACTGATAACAAAGTATGATATCATAGCAACTGTGAAAAAATGAAGCATTTCTAGAAATACGCGTACAAAACAAAACGATTTCGACTTTATCTATTTCGGAAATCTTTTTTGTCAAATTTCGTCTTTGAATAAATAAACATCGAAAATTAAATTGAAAAAAATTAAACAGTGATCGCCACCAGAAATTATTAAGAGAATTGTTAGATAATTAAGAAAATAAGAATTATTGCTACAAAATTTTGGATTGAAAAAATAAAATATTTTCATTACTCCACTATAAATTTATTTAGAACTTCCTTTTTTCAGTTTCAGTGATAGTCAAATCTCCTCATGTAATCAAAAGTAAAGGAAAAACATAAGCACTATGTGATAACCTAACAATCAAAAGTCAGTAGTATCAAATTAGGCAAAATATTTTATCTCGAAGTATCGATAGTATGACACGAACGTATTGTTTATCAGTTGATTAACACGATAATCTGCTCTCCACAGTGTTACAGATGTTATAATTCCCTTTTATTTTCTTGTATATGAAGATAGAGAAAGCATTGTAATCACTGAAAAATTGGGACTCAAAATTCTGATGAATCTCCATGTTTTAGACTTCCCTGAGTTCAAAAAACTACTTTTTGGAAAATGTCTGTCTGTGGCAAAGATAACTTTGAGCCATATGGATGAAATTTAGTTTACAGTCTTTATTCGAATTTGGTAGATATCTATCAAATTGTAAGTAAAATTTATTCTCAGGATGTCTATCTGTTCGGCTGTTCGCTAAAATGTATTCTCAGGATGTCTATCTGTTCGGCTGTTCGCCAAAATTTATTCTCAGGAAGTCTATCTGTTCGGCTGTTTGCTAAAATTCGCTATAAGACTTAATACCTATAGTGTATAAATGAAATTTTTTTGTCATATCCAATTAGGGGTTAAAGGTCTGTCGGTCTGTACTCTCAGAAGCACGTAAATGTGATAACTCAAAAATCCACTGACTTAGAGATATATCAAATTTAATATGCTATTTTGCGACTGCCATTGTAGTTTTGTGTCTAATTTTGGTTTCAGTTTGTTATAAAAAAAGCGTCTAAAACACAAATTCGATTTTCGGATACTATTAACTGCATGCCAAGGATTAATCTGCAAAATATTTGCCAAGGATCATAGAATAGATTCCGTAAAAGTGAGAAATTCTCCCTAAAGTTAGTATTTTGCAACTATTCTACGCCAATTCCATGCAAGGAGTTATCCAAGTTTCACAGTTTTTTCTCTCTTACGAGATGGAGCGTAATTTAAATGGTTTTCCCATGTTGTAAGAATACTCTCCCGAAGGCTCAGCAAAAACTGCGCTATGCTATTGCTATGAGCTATTGTAATTTTTTAGCGCTTTCCATACCGAACGTCAACGTCTGAACGGCAGCCATACTCACTTGAGGCATCAAAATATCCAGTATTATTGTATGTACGTTTTCGTGTTGCTTGCTCTCCTTCTCCTCTGAAAGCTAATGACTTCGTTTTGAAAGTTCAAAAATCCCGTTCAGCCGATCCTGCATCATCTAATTCTTCGATTCCCTTCCTCTTGCAGGCAATGCGAGAAGCGAGAAGACCTGGACCCCATCCTGCTCAAATTCTACGACTCCGGCCTGGAGAGGTCCTTCCGGAACCAACCGGACGGCAAGTTCGCTCATTCTATGGCCTGTGTCTGCCTCCTCTTCCTCTGCAATGCCGGACTGCAGCTGCTCGTGTTTGCCCTGTGAGTCTCACCAACTTCTTTCTTTCGTTGTTTTTTAATATATAAGGGTTGCCCAAATGAAAATTAAACAAGCTTAATGAAAAGATTGGCCGTCTTAATACAGGCCCCATCGTTATAGAAGCAGGTCTATGCCTTTGCTGTAGAAAGATGGTGGTTGTTTCTTGAAGAAGTCCTGCACAGCTTCCTTCACTTCGCCGTCCGAATGGAAACGTGTCCCCTGTAATGCTATCTTAAGTGTTCCGATCTGGACGCATCCATGTACACCACGAATTTACTGTCGATCCATTTCCTCCAACCATGAACAACTTTCACGGTTGAATGCTGTATATAGTGCACACCTCCTATCGCCTTTTATATTCCTGTTCGGTGACTCTGCTATATTGATACAATCGGAAGTGTCCACTTTTCATTTGGGCAACCCTTATATTTTTTAAAAAATGATTTGCTTCTTTTTTGTAAGCATTTTTGAATAAATTTTTCACTCATTTCGTAATGCACCGAAATTTCTAAATTTTTCTCACCTGAATGTTTTCGATGACATTACAATATTTATTTTTAGAATTGATAGATTATTATAACTGATTTTTTTTCATACTAGTGGCGCTACCTCGCACTGAATTCGAAGGAAAAATATATAATGAGGAATAATAAACTTGCTAATATTTGGTATTGCTTTTTCGATTGGGCCTCAATTTTTGTTTGTTCAATATTTTTTAAGATATAAACTTCATTATTAATTAAAATTATAAAACATCACTTTTAAATTTTTATTTGTGTCATTTTTTTATTTATATTATGAAGAAATTTAATAAAAAGCGTGAATTATTATGATGAATCTATTATATGTCATGAAAAAAAGACATTTTTCATTTCTCAATTGGTCTCAAATTCTTTCTTATGTACTTAAATTACTTACTTAATTACTCATTACTTACTTAATTATGATGAATTATCGATACTTAATCTTAATTAAGAATCGAAAATTCTTCATTCACCTTTATAAACACCATATATTCGAACTAATTTAAGTTACTTTAAACGGTATTTTAATTTCGAAGTTGACATAGTAAAAGTTCGAGTTAATACGAATTTTAATATAAAGATGGTCCCTTACATAAACAAAAATTACATATTTAAAGCTGTGTTTCTATGACGGCAGCATTTGTTTACATTTAAATTGGTTATAATGCGGGAGAATTAGCTCATGAGTACTGAATAACGTTTAAACTACTTTTATGACTACTGTTCAGTTTATATTAATCTTCCAAAGAAGCTGTCTGCGGACTTCAGCAACGCTATTTAGTGACTTTGAACCTTGATCTATGTAACCCTTGATGAAGGTATATAGTGAAACTTGCTCGATAACGATTTTCATTTTCTACATTTATTTTAATGATGAATTAACTACGGTTATCCGCTTCCTGTGTCAGTATTTTTACATTTCCATATTTTCGCGAAGTATAGGATTAAAAAGAAAATTCGAATCTCTAAAACCAAAGCATGATATTGCATTTAGTTCGCAAGGATGTTTACATCTCACAATCAAGAGAAGAAACTCAAATACTAAAACATTATTATTTTAATACAAAATCAGCGAAAGGGAAAATTCCACTTTGCAATTAAAGTGGAATTTTCATTTTTTCTAATGCCCGAAAGAAGCATTTTTTTTTATCATAACGTTAATGTTGGAAAAAGGCCACAATTAAGAAATATAATGAAACAATAAATGTGGTTTAAATTTAAAAAATTTACGTAGAAATAAAACTGATATAATCCAAAAAAACAATTTTTAAAACTTAAAATAGTAAAACATTTTGCATGATAATAAGTAAGCTTTGAAGTAATTGAAAGCATATGTTAAAATTCCTATTGATTAGAATTTCTTATAATCTTAAAATTAAGATTAAATTCAGTTTTTTATTAATTTAAAATATCTCAAAAAGTCTTTTATAGAGAGTTTCTACTGCCCCAAAACGAACAACTTGTCATATTTGATAACTCTAGGTACAAATGATCGGAACATTTCATTTGTATGTAAATATTTTTACATTGCACAGTTTTTAACTAGATACCAGCCTAAAAATTTAGTCAAGTAATTCAGTTTTATAAATATGTCAAAAAAAAACCCTTAAAGATCAATATATCACTGTAACCATTTCGTATATAAAATTTCAACTGTCTTCTCTCAAACTTTTATAGAACGTTTACATTTGAAAGAGCCCGCGTCCTGACATAGGGGTAGCGCGTCTTCCCCGTGATCTAGGCGTCCTTGGTTCGAGTCCCGGTTTGGGCATGGTTGTTCTTCCGTTGTTCTATCTGTGAGATGTATGAATGTGCCGTCCTGTAAAAAGGGGTTGTGCAAGCGAATGAGTGATGCGTCAGTAGCAAAGTCGTACTCTTGGCCTTAGTTGGCGCTACTAAAAAAAACAAGAGACGCTTCCCCACCGGCTAAATCGCTATCGTAACAGCGGGCTTGTCCATGGCAAGTGCCATAAGAAACAACAACAACATTTAAAAGAAAGAAGATAGGAAGTGGAATATTAAATTAAATTTATAATGTTAAAGAAAATGAATAGCGGATATCAAACTAAGCTTTTAATAAATCATTCCCAAACAGTGCATTTGCCTCTTATTTCAAATGTCGAAACTTAATAATCAGGGAGGAATATCAAATTCATTCAAACATTGTAAAACCGCAGAAAATCCTTTGATACTAAATCATTAGCCTATTAGTGAATCTATAGATTTACTACGAAGGAATAGGATGGGATGGTTCGAATCCCCAAACGACTGCCTTTGCGCAAGTAAATCGACTTTCAGTAGTTCGAAAAATTGGAGTTCAACTAGATCCCATCGTATTATGCAAGCACCTCCTGGGAATATTTCGTTCCTTGAGAAGGTTTCGCAGAAATGGAGAAAATATGCTTGGAGCTCCTAAATCCGTCTACAACTTTATAGGGAAAGATATAATTGAGTCGGGTCGATGTGATGAGAGAAAATGAAAAAGAACTTTTTCAAGAGTTGAATTGCGAAGCTCCAATCGGAATGGAGGGATGAGGGAGTGGATATGTGAGAGAAGTAGTCGACGAACCCATTGTTGTCTCTAGATAAAAGAATGATTTTTTTTGCTTGCCCCTGGGATTCTCAGACACTTCCCGGATCGGATTATATCACTTTTTATTATATATTATACTGAGTATGCAGAAAGTATTGTTATCGTCAAGAAATTTGAATTCTAGATTTTCATAAATCTCCTCGTTTTTGACTTCTCTGAGTGCGAAAAGCCCATTTTTGGTTTTAGTTTAGTTTAGTTATATTAACGGGTCGTTGTAAAGCAACATTAGGGCTATTTTGGGACGGACCTCGTCATTTTGAACCGCGATCAGATGACGAGCATATTTTTGGAAAATTCCTGTCTGACTGTCACAAATATAACTCAAAAACTCTTTGCGATAGAGAGTTGAAATGTGGAATATTGTCATTCGACCTAATTTATAGATTTTTTATCAAAGTTTGAACGAAATCTACTCAAATGAGGTCAATCTGTCTGACTGTTTCAATATAAGTTAACATGATAACTACAAACGAAGGGAGTTATAATGGATAACATTCAGTACACAGATTTAAAATGTACATTGTAAACACACATCAAATTTTGAGCATTTAAACGCGATAACTCAATGGCTTAAATATATCAAATTAAGTACATGATTTGTTGATTACAATTATAGTTTTGTATCTAAGTTTGCCTTCAAACGGATAGAGAAAAGGCGTCAAAAGCACAAAATGTTTATTCTTTCAGGTATAACTGAGGAAAAATGAAAATAGGATGGTTTTGTTGTTAAAAATGCTTAAGAAGAGAACTATTGTGGTATCTTTCAATTGCTCTTTCATACAGCTTCTGCATTCATTTCGGAATTTTTTTTTTTTTTTACATTTATAGAGAAAAAAGGAGAAATGCTGTTGTATATATAAACCGAAAATAATATTTGAAAAATCTGAATATATTTATAGGATAGTTTCAAAAAATAAGTTTTGGAAACGTTTTTTAGAAGAAAGCTATTTCCCTTTACATAGGAACCAGCGCACCTGCGTAATTGAATGAATCATTAATATTCTTCAAATTATATTCATTCATTGCTTATCGGATAGGAGAACAAGTTACTTCGTAGTCGCTGCGACGAAAAGAATTGGTGATGCAAAAACAGCGGACTCAAATCTTATTTCCTCTATGTAGGTGTTACATGTTAAATCTATGACGACTAAATTCGTAGTTGAAATTTTGGAAATACATTACTGTCACTGGCATAGGTGTCATGTACTAGTGACAAAGTCCAAATCGGATCATCTAGACTTTGGGGATTTGAATAACTTCAAGAGGTCATTGTAGCAGAAATCATTTAGTCACTGTCAAGTAAAATTGATATATTTCGAAAAGTCTTTTACGTACGAGTAATCTATACTTATAATAAAGCTCAATGTGTGTGTGTGTGTGTGTGTGTGTGTGTGTGTGTGTGTGTGTGTGTGT
>JAPMOR010020741.1:170760-183284 GCA_026543865.1 Argiope aurantia
TGTGTGTGTGTGTGTGTGTGTGTGTGTGTGTGTGTGTGTGTGTGTGTTGGCGCTCTACAGGCCAGACCATTCAACCTACAGCTACCAAATTTGTCACGTGTATACCTTGGAGGCCGGGAATGTGCACCTGGGGGTTATTTTTTCGAATTTTTAAATAGAATTTTATTTATTTAAAAATTAAGCGAAATGTTGACGTGTTTCTGCTATAACTGCCGAAAATATTACCGCACAAAAAAGATTTTTACATGAAGTTAAAGATCAAAAATTTATCTTTTAAATGTTACTAATGTTTTAATCTTAAAATTAAATTTCTATTTTTAATGAATTTTTAAATAAATATTTTAACTATGTTTTTCAATAATTTTTTTGGTAAAAAATAAAAATTAAGATTAAGCACGTTTCGCATTCATGGGAAAAAATTAGCTTTTTTCAAAGTGTTGCCATCACATTGATTAAAGCCCCAATTAAAAATAAATTAAATCTTTTTGGAAATGAAATCTGCAAAAATATAATTTTCGGCACGTGTCTGTAGGAAAGGAAACAAATATGAAATATTATTTTTTCTAAAAAATAAATTCAAGAAAAATTATTTTATGATCTTTTACACTCTCTATACAGAGTGTTTATTTAGTCCCGGACCCATTTTGATGTTTAATGTCTCATAAAATAATGAAGATATAAACAAACTTATGGCATTTATTGATGGAATAACTCATATATTTTCCTTTTCAGGTTTGAATATTTTTACTTTTGTAAATATCGTCTGCGCGTGTGGTTAATTTCAGATAATTTCATTTTCCAGTCTAAATATCTGTACTTTTCTAAATATCGTCTGTTTATTAATTGCATTTTTCTCTCTTTTGTTTTTGGCAACTATTGAAATGTTATGTTTACTTTTGATGTGTTTGTTCTATGTAGTACTTTTGTATGTGATGTTTTATTCGAGTGGATATTAAGGAGAATGCATACACCACAAGAGAAAGCACAGATTTTATGGTGGTCATAGAGTTAATTTCCAATCAACTAAATCACTGACTTTTAAGAGTTAATTTCCAATCATCTAAACTGACTGATTTATGAAAATTTGAATATCACTATTCAATAAAAAAAGGATAATTTTAGATTTTCCATCGATCGTTTCAAAGAAAATCAGCACGCAGGTTTCTCAAGATTAATTGGCCTAAGATTATGAAAATGTTGAGTTTTTCTAAATTTTTAACATTCAAAACTTTATAAATTAATCTTAGTTGATCGTGGAAAATAGAAACATTCATTCATTTATTTAAAATTTGGTGTGTCCAGAATATTTCACAGAATATGATACCTTACTGCATTAAATTTAGACTTCATAATTTTTGAAATATATTTATAGTCCGGAACAAAATATTATAATTGATTTCATTTCAATCGTTTTGAAAGCAAAACTAGAAACTGAATTTTATGCTGAATCTCAGAAATTTTTGTTGAATTATTGTTTGAGATATTACATAAATGATGAAAAATATTTTGCAGTTAATATAAGACTTGAATACCGAGCGATTCTGTTTGCAATACTCATATTCAATAATAATAATAATTAATAAATAACAATAATGATGATAAATAAAATAAAACGCTTGGTTTTATTAAAAATATCTTAATATTAATTGCAGTTTCATCATTTACATTTTAAATTAAAGTTGAAGTTTTGCCGGAAATGACAACAAATTAGCAAAATATATATAGTAAATTGAACGAAACGATCTAAACTGTATAAGTTTGGTATGGCTATCAAAATTTGAAGATTAAAAATGTTTTGTTTGAGAATCCTTTAAGAGACCAGTTACTTAAAATATTTAATTGAAAATTGTAGCGAGTGGTAATACTGGCGAACCGGCTGGTCGCCAAAGGCGGCTAGTAACTAATAAAATGCTATACATTCTTTCTTTTTCAGGTCCGTACCTCTGATCGGAACTCTGACCTCCACTTTCGTGGTGATTGCGACTCTGACATTGGCCGTCTGGATCCAAAAGGCTCAGGTACGGGAAAACTACATCCGTCTCGTTAAACAAGTCGGTGCTGCCTTTCCGAAGCTGTAGAAGTCAAGAAGGGGGGGGGGATATTAGATGCTGTCTGGTATCATCAAGAAAGCATTTCAGTGCGTTTATGTCACTTTTTAAAGCCAAATATAAAAAGGGGATGAAATATTAATTCTCTACCCCAAGTATGATTTATACTTTCTGAACTAGTGATGATAACTAGAGTTGGGGGAACCGTTTTCTTCATACCATTTGCTTTTGCTACGTAATTGTGCCTCTCATTTTTATTTATTATTTCCTTTAAAAAAATCATTAAAGGATTTTGTACCCTAATTAAATATTAAATGGATTGTGGAAACATCGAGTTTTCATTAACCCCTTAACTGTTTTATTTTCTTTACTATCTAATAAGATGATACCTTCTATTTTGGGGATATTTCCTTATTTTGATTCAAATGGAAATCCATTGAATACTTGACTTATCTATGTATTCAAAGTAATTTTAATATTGAATTATAATCGTTATCACTGGTTTATTTTTTGATTACAACTATCAAAATTCGATAAATCGATGCACGTATGGCATACGGGCAAAACAGTTGAGCGGCTAATCTCCTTTGAAGATCATCAAGCTGCTATTTTTCCATCTAGCCACGAAAAGGATATTCAGGTGGAATCCATTTAACTGAAGTATTGATCAATATATTGGTCCAGTCGAAGTGTCCTTCTTTATGAGGAAGAATACATAACTTTAAGACTAAGAAACCTTTTTGGACTAAACGTTTAATGAATTTGAAAGCCTTCTACGTTTTTTATGTATTGCCTTTTGAAGTGAATAACATTTAAGGTTTAAATCACCTGAGGGCTAAAATATTCGATTTTCCAAATATTATCTTCTTTAACCTCTAATGGCAGACTTTTTACAATACTTTTTTTAAAAATTCTTTACTATTATTTAAATCGCACCAAAACAAAAAAAAAATCCTTTTTTAAAAATTATTTTTTTTTTTTTTGTGAAACATTTCTCTTTTGTCCTAGTGGTAGACTCTTTTAATGCTTTTTAACTCTTTACTTTCGATGTATAATTATTCCCTAATATAAGGACTTATTTATTGCTCCAAAAAATAAATATTTACGATTGTTTTAAGGTGAATTTTATCCAAAAAATGAAGCTTCATCTTCTTATCACTCTGTAGATATTTTTAACAAATAAAATAAATAAATAAATAAAACGTCAAAAGGATGTACCACCTTGAATGTGCACTCGTATAGCTCCTCTTTGGCAAAGGGTTAATATTTCTTTAATATTTTCTGTATTTTCTATCGTTTGTATTTAACTCATCTGTATTCTAAATAATTTTAAATATGAGATTTAAATTTAACCATGATATTTGACTTTAGTTTATTTTTTTCCTTAATTTTCCCAAAGAAAGGCATTTTGATATTAATGGAATGTATTATCATAAAAATGAACGAAATGTGTGGTTCAAAATGTATCGCAGATATAAGAAGATCAGTTTCAATTTTTCTAAAACTTTTCCCCTCATTGTTTAATTGCGATACTTCTAGTGTACTTGTAGTAGGTTATCTTTTCACTTTGTCATTTGGGAAATAGGAAGGAAGTATTGTAATTGTCAAAACTTTCGAACTCGTGATTTTGACGAATCTTCTTCATTCATTTCAGTGAATACGAAAAGAATATTTTTTGGCTTTATTTGTGAACATGGTAATTCAAAAACGCTTTGAACTAGAGGGATGAAATCTCGTACATAAACTGACCACAAAATTTGTAGAATTCTGAGAAATTTTGAACGAAATCCATTCACAAGAAATCTGTCTATTTAGTTATTTAAGTACAAGGAACTTGTTAACTCCAAAACGCAAAGAGCTAGATAGATGAAATCTGTTACACAGGTTTAGCATCTAAATTATAGATCCTTTTCAAGTTTTGAACCAAATCTATCTAAAAGTTGACCATCTGCAATATGTGCTTTCGCGTGGACTGAAATCAATGAAATTTCATTTAAGTGATTGATTGTTATATTGTGACTGCAGCTGTAATTCTGCATCAAATTTTGGAATCAATCAGTCGGTAAAATACGTGCCCAAATACGTATTCTGACGTTAAAATCTGGGATTTTATGCTGGGAAGGGGGTAAAAAATTTAATGAGGAATATTCGGAAATGTTTCGGGAGACCACACCCGCTAGTTCGAATAACTTTTATAAGCTAAGTATTGAAAAAATTAGTATCACTTTTCTAGTTTATAGTTTTATTTTGTTTAGTCTAAATGTAATGAATGCGTTGTTTGGCTATGTTTGTGAGAGCAGTTGTGTCGTTGCAGCGCAGGACCAGCACCTCTCATCACAATCAGTCCTTGGGAACATGCACAACAGATGTCGCCACCAACCATATCCTCCGGGTCATTCTCTTTGTAATCGCGAATTCTTTTATCTTTGCCTCCTCTTTCATAAATATGGTAAGTATCGTCGCCGTCTTATTCTTCTATCAATTTTTATTGTATTCACAATCAGCCTATCCATTAAAATGTGTAGAAGTATTTGTTATAATTCTTATTTTCAGACGTCTAAAGGCTCACGCGTTTAAAAGAACCCATTAAACATTAAGAAGAATGGTTTGAACGATCTTCTAATTGTTTGCCAGTACATGAAAATAAAGAATAGCGACTAAAATTATTTCTGAATCAAACTAAAAAAGCACCATTGTATTTAGCGACCGCTAATGCAGCTACTACTAAAACACAGATGAACCTAACCTAATTAGTAAAAATACCAAGTTAATAAAATTAAAAAGGAATAAAAATAAAATAAGAATCCGGTCTGAAGACTTTCTCAAGGACCACCCTCAGATACGGATTCAAAACAAGGGTTTTTTCTGTGAGGGGTCTGACTTTGATACAACAATATTGACCCCTCGTGATCCGAAAATCCCCTGAAATTGAGCCTAAGAGATACACCATTTTTTACAGAAATGAAACAATAAATTACAATAAAATAATTTAAGCGAAAAATACAATAACATAATATAAACTATATAAGAACACTCACAACCAATAATTAAAACAAAAAGGAAAGAACATACCAGTAGCAGGTAAAACTTTTACAAAAAAAAATTTAAAATGTCCCATCGTGTTCTTTCTTGCTTCCAGCGTCTTATATTGTTCTTGCTAGAATTCCAAATTGATTATTCATTAACCATTTTATTTCATTTTTTCTAAGACCAAAAAGATATTTCCTAATTTTGTGAATGTTTTCACTATTATGATCCAGATTACAATAATTCTGAAATTCCTCAAATATAATGTGACAATTGCCGCCTTTATCATTACCTCTCTAAAATATTTTACTATAATTTTCCTTATCTAGAAAATCTTTAAAAATATTAAATTTGTTATAAATGGAGACATTGTTTAAATCTCCGTAACCTTTCTCGTTTAATTTACTTTTAAGTCTACAAGGAAACAAGGTTTTAAGTTACAAATATAAATATTTTCTTTTGTTTATTTCATTAACGCTATTTTCTAGAATGTAGATATTAATATTATTAAAATTATGTCATTGAAATTGTTTTTATAAAGTTTTTAATATTAGATCTATGGTTATTAATTCTTAAATTAAATTCAGTGCTAGTTTGACCTATGTCATTTAAATTACATTGTATACAATTTATAAGATAAATCAGGTTTTTGTATTTACAGAATATCTGCAAGTTTTAAATTTCATTATTAATTTATTCTTTACCTGCTAAAGGACAGGTCTTACATTTTTTGTTTCCGCATATTTTATAGGGGTTTTTTTATGTTTTTATGATTTTTCGAACAAAACAATTGTACCAGTAACTTTTTGTCCGTGAATGCTCCTGGCACAAAGTTATCCACAGAGCCCCTTGGTAGAGCGCGCGAAGAGCCATGTGCTCTGATATATTCTTTATTAGCGAAAAAAAACTAAAATTAAAACTTGCTCTCTAAACCATCCTTATTTGTTCCCAACAATTAAATTTCATAAAAAACCATTAAAATTCAGACTTGTAGCACTGGCAGTTATAGTTACCATACGGGAAAAGATTTCTTTAAATACTTAAAAATTATCCTGAACAAAATTGAAGATGAAGATAACTTTATAATTAATAGTAACAAAGAAATTTTGGATTTTATAAAAGATAACAACATTAATGAACTTAATACTTTGATTTTGAAAATTTATACATGAATCTGCCTCACGAAAAATTAATAAATGTCTGTACTTTTATATATGACGAATATTTAAATAAAGGTGTTATTACAAAAGATAACTGACTAGAAATGTAATTTTAATATTACTGAAAATTACGTTTTTAATGGAATCAATTTTTATGCACAAGTAATAGGCATTCCAATGAGAACAGCTTTCTCAAGTGCTTTAGCTAATATTTTCATACATTACTATGTGAAAAAAATTATTAAACGCAAATTAATAAATAGTTGGAGATATATTGATGACATACTTTTGGTAAACTTATATAATAATAATATTGTTACTAATTGTTATCCAAAAGATTTAATTCTAACTGAAACAAATAAAAATCACTTATCTGCATTTAAAAACCGAAATTTTTAATGGTAAAACATTAGTTGGTATCTACGATAAAAGGGATGAATTCAGCTTTAAGATAAATAAACTTAGTAATTACCATTCTAATCTAAACTCTAAAATTTTCAAAAATTTAATTTTCTGACGATTTAAGAGGATTAAAAGAGTTTGTAATAACAAAATTTCCTATTTTGAAGCAACAAATAATCTCGTTAAAAACTTAACTGCTAATGAATTTCCCAGAAACTACTGCAATATAGAATTTTTAATAAAAGAAGGGCTGGTTCGCTACTAATCTTTTGACAAAAATAATAATAGATTTTCCGTTACATATAACTCAATAGATGGCGCTGAGACCCTCCAATTATTTACTACTTTGAATGACGTTGCATTTCTAGCAAGAACAATATAAAACGAGAAAAGCAAGATAAAACACATTTTTTCTTTTTTTGTAAAATTTTTACCTGCTACTGATATGTTCTTTCCTTTTTGTTTTAATAATTGGTTGTGAGTATTCTTATATAGTTTATATTATGTTATTGTATTTTTCGCTTAAATTGGAGATTGCATTTTATTGTAATTTATTGTTTTATTTCTGTAAAAAAATGGTGTATTTCTTAGGCCTCAATTTCAGGGGATTTTTGGGTCACGAAGGATCAATATTGTTGGACCAAAAGTCAGACCCCTCATATAAAAAATCCCTTCCCTGCCTGAGGGTGACCTTTGAGAAAGTCTTCAGGTCGGATTTTTACTTTATTTTTGTTTTTATTTTTGATTCTGTTCTTATTCCTTTTTATTTTTATTAAGTTGGTATTTTTACTAATTAGGTTTATACTTCAAGTATGTATATAAATATCATTTTTCTTCACAAGTAAACAATAAGATCCACTCGATTTCTCTTGAAATGACATATATTCTATATTTTTATTTATAATTTTTTACCCTTCATTTGAAGATCATTGGTGGCTTTGTAAACACCAATACATAAATCATTTTTTTTCGTTTTTTTTTTCCATGGCAAATTAGGAACGAAATATATCATCTAAAGCAAATCATGGAATAACTATAATGACTAAAATTTGTTTTAAAAAATCTTTTAAAAGATGGGAACGTTTTGGTGGAAGAGAATTGTGTAAAAAGTATGAGAAACGATTTCAAATATTATTGAAAGCATTTAATTTTTTTTCCTTTTGGAGGAAGAAAATCTAACAATTTAAAGAAAAAAACAGGCTTAAATTATATTTGTATTTTTCATAAGAAATTTTTTTACCATCCCATTTTTAATTATTCTATTTTTATGAAGCACTGAAATAAATTATATATATTTATCAGCCAAGTGTTCATCATCTCTCTAATAGGTGATTTGTGTTCCCGAGGACGGTGACTTTCGAGTGACTTTGAATGACACCCTGAATCTTTTTTCGAGACAGGAGCATGATCCTCCACCCCATTGTCAGTATGGACAGGTAAAAGTTCACGAATGCATTCATCGTGATAATTCATGATAGATTTTATACTTTCAGGCTTAACTAAAGATGTAAAATAGAACTGAACTTCCAATAAAAGATAATATTGTACTAGATGTTATGAGACATTTATAGAATCGTATTGTTTTTGTTGCAGCGTTTGTATAATTTTTGGTTGAATCACCCCATAACATTTCTCATATCTACACTCCTCCTGGGGGTTAGGGGGTACCTCATAATTGAGGATGAAAAGCTTCCGGCATGGTGATTGGTTTTCGCCACTCAGGTAGGTACAGAAAAAGATGGGGGTCTGGCCCCTCGCATCGATGACGGGACGTACTTCCCAAGGGAAGGGCTGTACCGTGGCCCTGTGATGGCTCTAAGAATTCAACCACAGTTCCTACCAGTGTTTCTGTTGCGGCGGCTCGGTCATTCAGATTTTTCCGGGTCGGAGTAGCCAGTTTAAGTTCTAATAGTAACAGCTTTGATTTAACCTATTTATATAGGTGGCCATAAAATATCTTATGGTGTTTGGAACTATGAACATTTGTTCTGTCAAATTATGGCATAGTTGGTTTACCTACTATCTCGATCATGGAATTTGGATTTATATAAAATAATAGCTCAGATTTGTGCTACTAACTGAACTGTGCTCTTAACCAAATCAATTGCAACAAAGTATTTCAGAAATCATAATCCTTTCGGCGAAATTCAATTTTGTTGGATGTGGTTCAATAAGTTAACCTCTCAGTTGCTCCAAAAAAACCTTTTATGGTTTATGCGTTTATTTAAATGATTTATCAAATCTAGTATTTTAAAAACTGAATATATGAAAATATAAGAGCAGGAATTCTTGAATAATCAACAATATTATCGAAACATTTCTATCTAATATGAAAATGTAAGGAGGTAACCTGAGATTTTTGTGAGCAATTGTCGCTTTTCAAATGTATTTCGAAAAATCACAAATTATGAAAACGTTTTGCGATGCGCGAGTATGAAATTTACGAGCATTCCATAATGGTTCAATTCTGCCTAATGCTTCTTTTCTCCAATGTATATTTTCTTAAAGAAAGGCATTTCAATGGTAAGAATATTCATGAGCAGTTATTTACATAAAAGAGGATATTTCTTGCTTTTAAATCCTTGCATTCAAGAAACGGTTCTCACCTTTCCGCCAAAAGTAACTTTTCGATATATCCGAAAATGAAAAATGGAAATCGAGAGCATTAATGTTGTTGCCAAGCAACGGTTCTGTCTGAATATTTCGAATCATGCAGCAACAGTTTTCGATTACTTATTTCGAGAATCGGAGAAATCCGCTCGTAAAGAGCTTCATTCAATAAAGTTGCGCCCAATTCTTACGCTTTAATATCTCCGAGAAAAGTTTTATTTGGAAGATTTATCTCCGTTTCGTTTTAGATTTGGAAATAAAATATGCAACCGTGCACCCTTCCGGTCGTACAGCGTAATCTTTAAAATGCGTCCCTATTTGTGGGAGCACATAATATTCGGCACCCTTATAATAGAAACGTCGGACTTGCGTGATTAAGTGCAATGTTTTAAAGTTTATATTTTGCATTTAATGGGAGAATATTTCAATTGCATGTTAAGGCATTGGGAAGATCATTTTGTCAAGAATATTTATAACATTTTTAATACGCCTGCATTGTTTAAATACTTATATGTTGGAAAGTGATATTTGCGTTTTTAATGACGCAATACTTTCACTTAATTACAAATTGAAAACAAAAAATTCAGTAATTCGATGTGCGTGTTAGACATGTTATTGTTTACGGAGAGGTTAAGTAGATTTCTTTTAGGAAGTTTTCCGATTATAACTAATTCTCTTGGTACGAATTCCGGTAAAATTCTACACAGCATCTATGGTCTATGGTTATTATTCTTTTTAAATTGCACGCTCGATGGCTGTGTGATACTTTATTGGTTTCGAGACCAAAGAGTTGCGAGTTCAGAACTGGAATCTTCAAAAATTTCACCTTTAACTTGTAGTTACTTACACTTAGCTTAGATGAAAAAGTATCTTTCCAATAAGAATTTTTTTTTTTACCTGCATTTAGCTTAGATCAAAAAGAATCTTTCCAATAAGAGTTTCCTACTGGCATTTAGCTTAGATGAAAAAAATCTTTCCAATAAGAATTTTCTACCTGCATTTAGCTTAGATGAAAAGAATCTTTCCAATAAGAATTTTCTACCTGCATTTAGCTTAGATGAAAAAGAATCTTTCCGATAAGAATTTTCTACCTACATTTAGCTTAGATGAAAAAGAATCTTTCCGATAAGAATTTTCTACCTGCATTTAGCTTAGATGAAAAAGAATTTTTCCAGCCGGAATTCGTTTGAAATGTTTTTCTTGCTGGATTGATACAATATTTCTGAAAATCAAGGAAATTCGTTTAGAATTTATCAATATAGGATATTCTAATAAAATTAATTTCAATCCTTAATTTTAGAATTATTTTCACTACTGAGTCTGCTTAATATGGATGTTATTATGTTAATTTCCAAATCCCAAGAAGTTCAAATATTGAGTCCTGCATTTCAAATCTAATTTACAGGAAGCTATTAGTGTCATTTTGTGTACAAGAATTATTATACAAAAGCAATAATAACAAAGCTATTACAGATATTTAAACTATGAGATATGGGAAGTCAATTTCCAACTGCACAAACATGCGCAGTTATTAAATTTAGCATGAATATTTAATTACAATATATATGTTACGGTAAATGTAATAAATTGGCAATTATGTATAATTACCGTATTTGGTCATAACCACCGTTAAACTTGGTAAATGTCATAAATTAATGAATATTTATCAAATTTTCTTTTTAATTTATAAAATCTCCAACTCGTAATGAGGAATGTAATAGAAGTACAATTTTCAGTACTTTTTTTACCAATATTTTTCAATACCTTTTACACCATGTATTTATATAACCTAAGCTATTATCTAATATATCCATTCTTAGTTATCTAATGAAAATAAAGAACAAAAGCGCCACTTTTATTTAATTTTTTAAATTGGAATATTATTATAAGTTTTAAAAGCCATCATGATATTTTTCTAATTCTTAAAAATTAAATTTTAGAGTTATTTAAAAATATTATTATTATTGTTATTATTTGGAATCAAGACCTCATTATTCCACAAAAAAATCAGAAATTCATGCAATCTTCGTTACGAGTCGAGAATTTCATAAATTGACTGGTAAATTAAATAAATATTCCAAGTTTAATAGTGATTATGAATAATCACTGTTAATTATATATAATCACCGGATTAATTAAATTTACAGTAATCTGTATACAGAGAAAATATAGAATTCCCATTATAAGATTAAGTTTATTTAGTGTAAAATTTCAGATAAATTACGCGGCTAAATAACAGAACTCTTCGTTTAATCCCGAGGTCCGTCCCAAAATAGCCCTAGTGTTGCTTCAAACGGGACGTTAATATAACCAAACCAACCAAACCCATCAATGAGCACTGGTGGATTTTTCTCGGCCGAAGTCCGAAATCTCGTCTGGCTCTCTTTCAGTTCTTGTCCTACGAGTAACTTTTTATTCACTTCCGAATCACACGCTGAGCACGCCTAATTACTTCATACGCCCCTGGGCATCACAATCAGTATCACCCCCTTCCCCCAAAGCAGGCCTCTTAACAGCTGCTGTCACAATAGAATACGGACAATTCTCAACACCGCTGATAGTACAATAGAGACTTCCTTAACAGAAACCCTATCAATCTCTGATTTTCTTTGGCCCTAACCCCATAGAATGTACTTTGTTCTAATAATGATCAACCCTTTATTTTCTCCTGAGAGATGAAAGGAATATCACATCTGCTTTTTATCTTGTTTTCTGCCTGTGTGTCATACGTGATTGCTTTGTAACGATATCCACACGTTGCAATGCTCATTTATTGATTATTTGGGTAAAAGAAATCAATGCGTGTTGTTGTTTCCGTTAGAAATGTATTAAAAACTAGCAGCGTTTGGTTATCAGCTTGTTTTTCCAGATTATTAACCTTTCAGGCAGTGAAAATATTAATATGGAATGCATTTTTCAAAACATTTCAATGTGTTATATGGTGTGGCTGAAAGAGAGGAATTTAATTGCATCCGTCCATTACAAATTTTTAAAAATGTATATACTATGAAATAAAAGCGAAGTAAAAATCCTACTTTGGACATGATGTCCAGTAAAAGTTATTTTTTAGTCTTAATTTTGGCATTAGCAAACGTATGCGAATGATTTTTTTTGATTGAAAAATTTGAATTTAATCATAGCATTGCTTCAGATTGAATCCACGGTAAATTAAAACATGTGTGTGTATTAAAAATTTAAAAAAGAGCTCTACTGAAATGAAATTAATGTCATTAAAAAAATTTTATCTTAAATTGATGTAAAAATTAATTTGGAGAAA
>JAPMOR010020741.1:183294-194613 GCA_026543865.1 Argiope aurantia
AGAAAGAAAAATTGGAGGTTTGAAATTTGGAGGAAAAGGATTTTTTTAAGTGAGGAAAAAAAGCTCTTAGTGACTATTTAATTTTGAAATATTCGTAATGTTTTGTCACAAAATTATATATTTACTCATTAGAATAACTTTACTTCTAATTTATTTCCTCAGGCGCACATCTTTCCTGCAGTCTTAACCCTGACAGCCGTATCGCTGTTTCTCAAGCTGTCCTACGTCCTCAAGTTCATCCTCATGTTGACTGACATCATCGGATTCGGACTCGCCTTCACTCTGGTTAGACCTGACCTGTTCTCGGCAACTCTCGAGGACGGAGACGGGTGAGTTGAAATTTTTTTTATTTATCTTTGGAAGTTTCGAGTTTGATTAAAGATTCGTCCAGACCAGGCAAATAAGCACGAAAGTAGTGCTACCCATCAGAAATGCATCCAAACCCTGCTCATTATTAGGAATTGATGATCAAGCATTAAAACTGTAAGCTTGAATATATATAAGAGCTTGGCGACAAACGTGGCGACCATTTGGCGATATGGCAACGGATTTGGTGATATTGGCGACCAAATAGAAATTACTGGACAAATTTAATTAATTAATTAATATTTGAAAAGAAAATTGTATTAACATGAAGTGCCATCTACTGCAAGCTTTAAAAAATGTATTTGAACTTTAATTAAAAATATTTTATTAATGATTGAAAATTTGAACAAGATATATATAGACAGAGTGTGAGCTAATAACAGGAATTGAAAAAAAAACATTTATTAAGCTTTCCCTTTAAAAAAAAATCACTAAGTTCTTGCTTTCATTTCATAAAAATTGTTCGGAAAGCTTTCCACTTGTTCTTTTGCAAGTCAAAGAACGATTGTACTTAAGAACAATTCGACATGAAAACAATTGTCTTGAAATTCGTTTATAATGCTTCGGTTTATTGTAATCTCATCACCATTTCTGGAAGAACTGACTTTTTTTATCAATCAGACTTCTTTTCGCCCTTACTTTCCAATTGTCTCAGGAGAATTTATGCAGACGATCTAAAGAAGTCGGTAAAAAATGGATCTACAAAAAAAGAAAAGTAAGTAATAACTAAGTGAAAACTCTTTATCACAATTTAAAGCTACGCCTCTGAGATTAGAAAAAGGTAATTTATTCAGAACTCTGACATTTAAATGTAAAAAAAAGTGAAAGTCCGTTGAAGAATTGAATAAATGCAATCGAATAGTAAGTCTCGAACTTATCTTTCTGCCGAAATCCATAGGGAGTTTAATATGCTTTGCAGCTTAGAAAATTTTTTTCTCCATAACTTCTATGTTCTTAATAGTATTTATTTCGTTTCATATATTTTTAGTACTGTTATGGTAATAACAAAAGTATTCAATTTTGAAATACTTGTGTTAAATAATATTACTTTTTGATTTCGATGAATATATTAATAATTCTTTGCAAATTCTTGACTCTTATTGTGAATCATGTTCGAATCGTTAAATGTTTAATTTTTGTACTTGCGCTGGTTATATTACTAAAAAATATGTAAAATTGATTTGAAATTATAAGGGACGAATGATTAGAGTCGTAATTTTCGAGCTGTGATTTAAATTTAAATAAAAGATATTGTATGAAATCGATATTTTTCAAAATGTGATTAATTATTAGTTTATCTATAAATTGTGATTATCTTATCTATAATTTTTTTTGACCAGTTAAGTGTTTTCGACGTATATACAAGTTAATCCAAATCTTAAATTTTGACTCGGCTGATGTGTAATTTTTTATCTGCACTCATGCAACCACTTGGATTCGACGTGTAGTGCATCATCGCTTGACTTTACAAAGAGGGGTATACGGGAAAATCAATTCCACATTTAACTTGTTAATAACCATAATATCACTAATCTAATCGGTTTGTTAAATTACAATCAATTTCATTAAGCTAATCCAAAATTCGGTATAAAATCTATAAATACTGCGAAATTCGAAACTTACTACTACCAAGCGATTGATGAAATCATCTAAAATAGCAATGTTCAAAGTTTTATAACTTGGTCTATTTCAGCCACTGGAAAGTGAAATGTTGTTGTGTAAAATATTACTGGTACAAGAGTATTTTGCTAAATACGATATACAGGACTTAGGAAATATATAAAATATTAGATAGCATAATAATTTCAGAAAAATATTTATTAACTCAAACAACTTAAACTATAATTATTACATCACTTCTATAATTTTTTTGCCTTTAAAAGTGCTCTCATCTTTAAAGGATTAAAAATTAGGTAATGGAATACGATTTTAATGGGTACCTGGTGTAATTGTTTCTATTTTAATCGAAATAAGATGTCCGTATTTTGTTTGGATAAAAACAATTTAGGATTGCACCCCTTTTGCTATACACAAGAATATTATTTATTTATTGAATGATTGATTATTGATTTTTTTTATTATTCTTTATTAATTTTCTTCTTTAGATCCCTTCAAATTGTTTTATAATATTTTATATTTGAAATATTTATTTCGTAATATGCATATTATAAAATAGAAGGACTAAAGTTTTTTGTTCTTGTTTTTAGATTTTACAAGCTTCCTTTGTCTGTGTACGCCATTTTATTCCTATTCGTCTTCATGCTTGTCCTCCTGGTGCTAGACAGGCAAGTACGTGAAAACTTCTTTTTGTTTCTCTCTTCTTGAAGTAAGTGTGATAAGAAAAAAAAATTTAAATTTTTGGCTGTTATCATCAAGCTTGAAAACGCGTTGGAACTGTCTGATGAATTATATTTTCGAAATAATTTATCGTCTGAATATAATTTAAAAAGGCAAATAAAAAATTGAATAAATGTGTGGTGAAAGCTTATAAGCCAGTTAACAGCTACGCTACGGTAGCAATTGCTTTTGTATCGTGGTCATGTTATTGGGCTGCGAACCACAAGGTCCCAGGTTCTATTCTCGCTCACATTCCAATCCGCCATAAATGCTTTGTTTTAACTGCCCTTTATGTACTGGAAAAATTGTGTATATCAATAAATATGCAGTGCATCAGTATTTTATACTGTTTAAATATGTAGTTTTTTTAACTACAGAGGAGAGAAAACAGTATTTTAGTAATAAAAAAATCTTTTAAATATTTTTAATTGCACTTTTTTTTTCTACATTCTAATGATATATTCCAAATCTGATTCTTCCTTTCGCCAGAGAATGTCTTTTGACAAATTAGACAGCAAGGAAATTTAAAAAGTAATTTCCAATATTTCATTAGCCTTTCATTATCCCATATTGGTGCGAAATGGATACAATCAATTCTTCTACTGCAGGAACTGATTCCTACGTAAAATCTGCTGATAAGTAGATATTCAGGAAAAGGGGCACGCGCTACTGTGCCAAAAATATTATTTAAAAAATCACTCAACACACTCGTGAAGCTATCCTAAATAGATAAAAACTGAAAAAAAAATGCTTAATAACATATTTTGGTTAATAACATATAAAAACAGTTGATTAAAATCATATTTTGTGATGGAAATTAAATGTATTCTAATAGGAGACTCTGGGATTTTCGTAAATTCTATTCGCAATTCAGCATTGAAAATACAGAAATTTCATCTCTAAGAGAAAATATGTTGCCTCTTTGCATCTTGGTAATGCACGATTATATAATTAATTCTCTAATCTCGTATCTTCCACGAACGAACGAATGAGCTAAGTATTAATTCGAGAAGTATTAAAGTATTAATTCTCATCCGGTTGGTCCACCAGGGATATTAGTTATATTTGTTTCCAAATAAATCGTTTAGATATACTTTATTGTCTGTGATTTCACCTAATTGTTTGAAATTAAAGACGTATTATTTTAATCGTTTTACTTTTGTTCAATTTATTGTGTACATGAACCTTTTTAGTAGAGACGAGTCCCTTAACATTATAGGACTATTAAAAGCGTAAATATCCGATTCATCTATTTTCTAAATTTCACGATACTGTGACTGCACTTTTTTATCTGTTTTGTAAGCTGTATAGATATTAAACCGAATCCTTCTTCCTTAACTTTCAACGATAGAAGAAAATCACCGTCGTTAAATATTTAATGCAGCAGTGAAAACGGTTTGAATTTCAGAACAACAATGTAAACTGTTAGAAATTAGGCGAAAAAAAGTTGCCAAAATTCAGTGAACATTTCTGTTAATATTAAAAAGGTACTTTTTTATATTTTAAAAAAGTGTAAAATTCTTTTTTGTGGAGAGAGAGTTTCAGAAGTTATCACAAGAAAACACCCAAATTCAGCTTAAATTTTGATTAGTTAAAATTCTAACTAAAATTTTTTTAAACTCTCACGGAAGAACACATTTCCACTGTCTAATGTACCAAATTTGGTAGTTGTAAGTCAAGCGGTCTGGTCTGTTGAACGCCAACACACACACACACATTCATCTTTATTACGTATTCAGATGGTAGAAAATCTTAAATACTGCTTCAAATTTATCATTGATGTAATAAAATTATATATTCGGTAAAATGACCTAAAAATTAAACGTTTTATTTGAATACTAAGTGGCTATAACAAAAATGTAGCAATGGGAAAATGGAAAAAATGAAAGTGTGTCAATAATCAGAATAATTATTGTAGAATATTAAAGAAAACACATCACTACAGTCGAAAGTATTGTGCTATTTCGGTTTATATTTGATAAAAGTTATTAGCATTTTGTATACGCCTCCTAGTGTATTTGGAGGCGTATTAAAAGTTATAAATGTATTTTCATTTGAGGACTGCTCTTTGAAGTATTGAACAAAAAATACAAATAATATTTTGTAACTAGCCTTATTTGGTCATCAGTTTGTTCTACCAATTGTCATTTAGCTGTTAAATATTAATTGGGTATGCATATATATTTTTTTAATTCCGCCTTGTTTTTTGATAAAACCGAAAAACGTGAATATAACTGAATAAATTAAAGAAATTATAACAAGTACAAATTTAAAAAGTGTATATCTTACGAAATAAAAACGAAAGTGAAAATCCTACTTCGGAATTAATGTGCAAAAGAAAATACTTTTGAAAAAATATTAACTGTTGCAATGAGAAAAAAAATGCAATTGAATATTTCAATGAATGAGTTTGAATTTCATCATTAAATTGTGTATTAGATTTATTAAAAATAAAGATAAATTTTACAGAGATAAAATTGGCATCATTAAAAAGGTAATCTTTCGTATTTTAAGTTAGTATAACACCATTTTTTTAATGAAATAATATTTTTGGAAAATATGAACATCAATTTCTCTAAGTAAGTCATTACATTTACCTATTTGACAATGCTTAAGCCTATTTTCGCACTCGATGAAAATTTTTTTTTTTTTTGACGCGCATTTGTGAATTTCCTTTACACCTTCTTTTTTCTAGTAAACAGAAATTTTACGAGCATTTCTAAAGATTAAAGCATAAAGGACAAAGCATTTCTAATAATTTTGTAATTGCACTGCTTAGCTAATCATCTAATTAAGACATCTTTAAAAATGTTCAATGAAGCAGTCTGAAATATTCATATAATTGTTTTCAATCAGTTGTTGCCATTCGGCAATATGTTATAAGAGCGAATTCTGTGATACATGCATTAGTGTTTTATATACAGGGTGTCCTGAAATATAGTGACGATTTTCAAAAATGCATAACAGGAAAACGGTTAAAGTTTAAAAAACAATTCTTGCATCAGATTCATGAGACAGGGTGTCAATTTTTTCTCCCACAGATTTTGGTTTTAATTCAAAATGTTTTCGATAGATGGCGCTGCGAACTATAAACATGTAAATAAAGAAATAACTGAAAATCACATCACAATTTTTTGAAATCTTTTAATAAATGAAAATCACAGTGCAATATTTTTGAAAGGTCCACCATAAGCCGCAATCGCATGCCGTAATCGGAGGATAAAATTGGTAGACATTGTCTGGAAAGTGGTCAATGCACATGCGTCACTGATTATTTCTTCAAGTGTTCGGGGATTTATCGGGTACACCGCATTCTTCAATTGACCCCGGAGACAAAAGTCAAAACAGTCGATCTTCTGAAGCTGCGTATTTTGATGATTTGCATGCAGAAAGTACAGTAAAAACTGGGGGTGCCATCTGTCGACACCTTTTTGAACTAAAACGAAAAACTGTGCTACGAAACTTTATTTATTTATTTTATTAAAATCTTTAATCGTTTTCCTGCTATACATTTTTGAAAATTGTCAGTATATTTCAGGGCACCTTGTATATAGATCGTAGTAAGACGACTCCCTCAATGAATAAAAGTTTAATGTTAAAAATTAGGCAGAAAGTAACTTTTTTAAATGGCTCTCCGGAAGTGTGTGTTCCACTCCCAATAGTTATTTCTAAAATATCAATTTATGTATTCAGTGGTGTGTGTCTTTCCCCCAGGCCGAGTTCACCGCCCGTGCGGACTTCTTGTGGCAGAACAAACTCCGGGTGGAGCAGGACGAGGTGGAGACAATGGGCAGCATCAACAAGATTCTGCTGGAGAACATCTTGCCGGCGCACGTTGCCCAGCACTTCCTCTCCAATAACAGGCAGACGGAGGTCAGGATTGGTCTCTTTCTCACTTAATGCTGACGAAGAAGTCGCTGAATTCAATTTTCACTATGCAAACTACATATCTCCTGGAGATCTTACTTTTTTCATCACTTTTATTTATTTTTACTTATCTAGAACCTGATGAGTTGTTACAAGTAAATTGAAGTAATTTGTCGGTTATACTCTTAAACATATAATCAAATTACTGTTAAGATTTTAATGCAAATCACTTATTTATATTTTAAATAAATAAACGCTAATTTTAAAAAGTTTAATGTTAATATTCAATCAATATAAAATTTTAAAGTCATCATTTTCGATCCGTCTGTCAATTTCTCGCTCTAAACGATCACTCTCTAGTCCCTCTCTCTATATATTATAATTAAACAGGAAATCGAACTCTTGTTTCTATTCCTATATGTATCTATATATTTTGCTTGTTGATACATTTGTTACTCTTCTTGGTACATTTTGTTACTCTTTTGTAGTATGAGAAATTAATATATTTTTAGGATTTTCAACGCAGATTATGAAAAAATTAGCAGCATTTCAGGTAAAAGCTCAAAAAGTGAAGAGCGCATGGCAAAGTGACATATCTTTGATTTCATATATACGGGGTGTCCGAAAAATAACGCACAGATTTTGGAAATAATTAAAACAAAAATAGAAATGTGGCCTTAAGCTTGGGAAATCAGGGAATTTTATCCCAGCAAATTGTAAATTTAGTCAACATTGCAGCTGCCAGAGAACCCTGCAGACGGTCTGCAACAGGTGCCGGTAAAACAAAGTACTTGAGATGGCCATTTATACCTCATTTTTGTCTAAGACTTTTGCAACAATCCACGCAACATTTTCTTGCGGGATTTTTTTTCCTCCTTTGTAGTGCCACATATTGGTGTATTAACTAAATTTGAAACTTTTTTCTCATTCTAAATTTTTTTTTCTCATCCAGGAGCTGTACCATGAGCGTTACCGCAATGTGGCCGTGATGTTCGCTTCGATTCCTAACTACAAGGAGTTCTACGATGAAACGGACATCAACAAACAGGGACTGGAGTGCCTCAGGCTGCTGAATGAGATTATATGCGACTTTGACAAGGTACTTCTGCGTCGGATCTTGAACTCACGATCCGGTTTCATTTTATACGAATTTTTGACGATAAAATCTTGCAATTCGCTTTTTTTTCTTTTTTTTTTCTTGCTGGATTAAAGATCTGGAATTTTGCACATTTAAGTGTTCTCAATAATAGTAAATTTTTGCAAAATTACCAGAAATTAGTAATGTTAATAGATTCGTTTAAACTAGCCGCTTTTGGGGAACAGCTAGATATCAAAGATTATTAACTTTTTAAATAGTAAAACAATGAATATGAAATACATTTTTTTAAATAAAATTTCATTGCATTATTAGATACGACTCAAAGATATGAATATGATTGAATCAGTCTGCAACAATTTTCGAGGTATGAATTCAAAAATATATATATTGCGAAATAAAAACAAAGGCGAAAATCCTACTTTGCTAGTAGTATTTTTTTTAAAAAAAAGGCAATTTTTAATGTTGATTTTAACACTGACAAAAGCAGGCGGTTGGACCCTTTAGTGGAATAAAATTCAAATACCGGTTTTTTTTTGGTTGAAAATCAAAGTAAGCTTTAAAAATATTGAAAATAAAGAAAAAAAATTAACGAAAAAAATTTTTATCGTTAGAAAGGTAATTGTTTGAATTTTAAGGTAATGCAAAAACAATTTTTGTACAAATAATAGCGATTATCCGTCTGGCGATGGTTAAGCTTACTTTTGCACTCGATTAAACTTTGATGCTTGTTTCTATCATTTTTTTTTTTTTTTACGTATTTTGTCTTTTCACTGAATGCAGCTTTTGCCCACACCCGAGAATTTCTAGAATAATTTGCAGCTCCATTTCTTAGTTTAGTGTTAAATTAGATGCAGCTGCAGAAACGTTCAATGAAGCATTCTGACGCTTTGTTTATATTTGATTGGTGCCTTCCGGCAATAAGTAATATGTGCGATTTTCTATATCATGTACGTTAACGTTTTATATATATAAATTTTGAATCTCACCAGGGGTCACCTCAGATATGGGGAGGGGATGTTTCAGTATGGTGATTGATTCTTGCCATCCTGGTGGGTATACAAATAGTGCGGATCGGCTACCCCCTATCCTCTGTCGGGACGTGCCTTTTACAGGAAGGGTTATACCGTGACCAATGCTGGCATTTAAGACTCAGCCTAAGTTCCCGCCAATGCTGTTGCGGCGGTCTGTGTTTTTTCCATGCACCTTAAAGGAGGTTCGGAGTAGTCATTTATGCATATATCGATTTTGACTCCCTACTGAATTTGAAAAAAAAATGATTTCAAAGTTCCCCAATATTTATCACGAGGAATGAAAATAAAATATAATTAAAATGAAAAATATCCACATTTCAGTATTTTAGTAAATGTGTTTCTAATTTATTCTTTTTTACTTTATTTAATTAGACTGCAAATTATCACACTTTTTTTTTTTTTTTTTTTTACCCGGCAGCTATTGTTGAAGCCTAAATTCAGCCGCATTGAAAAGATCAAGACCATCGGGAGCACTTACATGGCCGCAGCAGGACTGCAGCCGGGCAGAGAAGAAAATGGAGTAAATCACCCCTTTTTTCTATTTTGCTTTATAAAAGACCTTGAAACTATTTATTTTCTAATTATTTCCTTCTGAATAATTCGTAAACAATGAATTCTATACTTTTCGTTTCTTTGTTTTATTTGCTTCAAAAATATTGTCATTAAAAAAAGTTTTATGTATCATGTATGTGAAGATAGAATTTTACAAACAGTTTTTTACTCATTTCTTTATATGAATTATTATTATTTTATAAGATTATGCATACTGTATAAAAATACACTACTATTATATTTTTAAAATTTAATTTATTGTAAATCATTAATAGGATTAAATTACGGTTCCATATCAGCAATATTACTTGATAGTGAGAAATATGGGATCTCAAGTTTAAAATAAAGAAATTTTACATAAAAAAGCGATTTATTAGTTCACTAATAAAAACTTATTTTTAAAATCTCTTTTCAATTAACTTAATTTCCTGCTTTATTCTCTTGAAAATAATAATAATAATAATCGCATTTTTCATTTGAACCTGCTGTATAGTTCAGGTTTAACATAATTTTTTTTGAAAAAAAATTCTTTCAAAAAAATGAATTATTCTATTCTGTATCCATCTTGAAACTAAATTTGCAAATAGAAAAATTCTTTTCGCTTGCAAAAGTTATCGGGAAATGAGAAAGAAAAACTTTGCTACTTATTTATTGAAAAGTAATTCAATACAATTTTGGCGAAGTATTAGTTAAATTTGAATTCAGAATGTGGGAATTATTCAACTGGAAATGATCAAATTAAACACTATTTCAAAGAAATTTAAAAATAATGGGAAAATCCGTTAATCTGTTTGCAATAAATTCTTCTTTAATATCATACATGGTTATTCTGTGATAGAAATTTAAAACTTACATCTCACCTTCATGGAACTTTCCAAATTATTGATCAGGTATTGTGGAATCCCGTCATCCTTCTCCTGAAAATGCACTTTTCAACTCATAGAGCACCAGCAAAAAAATGCACTTTTCAACTCATAGAGCACCAGCAAAAAAATGCACTTTTCAACTCATAGAGCACCAGCAAAAAATTCATATCAAGATATATTTCTTGATATATCAATATATCAATATTTTCATATCATGATATATTTGTTCTCCAAATAACTAATATTTGTTTGTAATTTAGAGAAAATGTGTGATATGATATATTTTCTCCTAAAAATAAGCAAAAGCCCAACTATGTACATAAATTAGAGCTAACATTGGAAATGATTCACCAAAAAGAATGATTTAGAATTCTTTTAACCATCTTAAAAGAACTGAATCCTAAGTATTCTTCTTTTTAAGTGAAAGTAAATTTTTTTAAGGATTTTCCAAATTCTTGACCGTTTTCTTAACATTCCAGGATGAATCTCGAAAAGCCCACAACTTGCTCGCTCTCACAGAATTTGCCATTGCTCTGATGACTCTTCTAGATCAGATAAATCGAGAATCCTTCCAGCGATTCAAGCTCAGAGTGGGTGAGTCATCTTGTTTGCTAACATATCTAAGGAAAACATAATGAGCACTATGACTCTTCTGCCCTCAGATGTTCAGTAGACTTTGTTCTAGTTTGATAGTTTAGCAGAGATACTTTACTCAGTAAAAGAATTTTGGTCCAAAATTAGATCTAATGAAACACCTTTTCAGTAATATTTGGGCAAAGTTAGTTCTAATGATTAACTTTTTCTGACGAATTAAAACACTTGGTTTTGTTGAAATAAATCGCCAACTGGCTGCTTTTAATCTAATGACGATTTAAATAAAAATTATCCCTTTTTTCTATCCCAAAAAGACAGTCCTTTTGATTCAGATCAATTGGGAATATTATCAACTTTTTTATTTGTGAATGCGAAGCTCATCTCTCTTTTAGCATTCATAAATGAAGTTGACAGGCGAAAGAAGCTACGAACAGCTGAATAATTCTGAATATGACTCTTGCTTAATTGCAAGTAAATCTATTTAAATTTTAATTTTAAAAAAACAAATAACTGCTATACTGGGTAATATATTTTCGTCGTCTAAACAAAGATTTGGCTAAATTGTCGTAAAGCATCTAAAAACCAATAGTGCTACATTAACATGTAA
>JAPMOR010020741.1:195300-228341 GCA_026543865.1 Argiope aurantia
TCATCTGATATTCTAGTTAAATAATCTGGAATCACTAAAATTTACAAAAAAATCAGTAACACTAAAGAGTTAATTTACAATAACTTGTATTAAGTACTCTTGCATACTTAATAATATTTTCTATCAGCACATTTATTCTTGCCGTCAGTTTTAAAAGTGAATTATAAGTCGCTCATGAATTATTTGTTTCACTCTATAAAATCTGGAGAAAGTCCTTTCTCTTAAGAAAATCACGAGAAGAAAAGGCTGTAATCCATCTCGTTTCTCTTTCAGGTATCAATAACGGCCCAGTAATCGCTGGGGTGGTCGGTGCGCAGAAACCCCAGTACGACATCTGGGGCAATACTGTCAATGTCGCCAGTCGGATGGACAGTTGCGGGGTCATGGGGAAGATACAAGTGAGTCCTTTTCCTGTCTGAAAGTCAAAGATGTGAAAAAGCCAGGACAAATTCTGATTTGTTACAAAAACTTTATATATATATATATATATATATATATATATCACGTATCATAAAAACAATCCGTAAGTTAAATCTAAACTTAACAATCTGCTTATAATGTCTCTGCGATCAAATGTATAGTTGCGATTCAGCGTAGAAAGGTTTTTATTCGCAAGCTTATGAAAACTTATTTGAACCCTTGTGGATTTCATCATTTAGAAGTAATGATTTCAGCATTTCATTTCTAAAAATTCTGGTTAAAAATTGATTTATTTGAAGAATAGTAAACTTCTTAAGCATCGTACATCATGCCACTTAAATTGCACTACAATTTTTATGAATTCCATGGGCATTAACCGGTTAAATTGCCTTAAAAAATATCACAGAATGTAAACATTATTTCATAGAGAAGAAATAAATTAATTTTGTTTTATCGTTAAATTGAATAAAATTTGCTGAAAGGTGTTTAGAAAATAAATAAGGGAGATCAAAAATGTAATTGTTTTATTGCAGACCGAATATGTGTTATATATATTTTAAGATTTTCTTCCGATTCAGTGCCGATTTCTGGGCACTTTTTCCTTGAGTTTCGTTAACGTTTTTTATTCTGTTTCATTAACTTTCATAATCTGTTCTATTAACAAACATGTGCGCTTGTTTACATGCAACTGAAAGAAACCTGTGGCTTGGTGCTAGGTTGTTAGATTCAAGGTATTAAATGACCAGTCGTTGCAGATCGCCCAGACAAGCTCTTAGCTTTCTGTAAATAAGATGATTTGCAACTTCTGTTGTAAAAATATGGTATGCCATAAGAAAAAGGACCCTATTAAATCGCTCCACTTCATATAATGCCCCTTATTTTGAAACCTGACTCTATATTGCTATCCTTATTTTTGATTTTAAAATTCAGTCGACATCGGAAAGTTTAAATAAAAACTATGGCAATTTTTCTTTTCCAATTTGTTTTAAAAAACTGGTTCTAATAAGTCAAACATTGACAGACATGAGTCCTTATTTGATTGCAGTTTTATAACTTTTTATTGGACATATGTGAAACCGTGAAATTTCACTCATCATTTAAGAAGGATTTTATCTCCTTGCGGAATCTCTTTGATTCAAGCATTCGAAAATAAGTTTTATAAAATATTTCCTCATCATATTTGAATACCATAATGAATCTAGTCAGTTCACCTGCCAAACAACTATTTGTATAACAGATTTTCCCATCTCGCCTATCTGGTCATTTCAAACATTTTCCTTTTACATAGATTGTGTAGTACAGCAATCAATTACTTTCGTATTTTCGAACAATATTGCCTTTCCATCAGGTAGCAACGTAAGATTTTAATTTGAATCATATCCGCAAATATTTCAACTTCTTCACAAATCATCCAACAATTTAAGAAAACTTATGCTTACCAAATAGTAAGAATATATGTCATTTTTAATGAAAAATATTTATTTCTATTCCTGTATCGATAGCACAGAAACTTGAAACATTGTCATGCTTACTTTGAGAAAAAGCATACAATTTTGTTTTCCCTCTATAACAAATAATTCTTTATAAAATAAATAAGAATAGTAAAATTTCTGTAATCTTTTGAAATTATTTCATTTTGCCTCTTTCTTAACCTTCTCATTTCTAAGATCATTTTAATTCAGGTACTTCAGAATACTGAAACTTCCGAGTTTCTCTTTAAGTTAAGAAAAAATTGTCCGTCTGCACAAAAATCGAAATGACAGTCCGTGTTCTTAAAGGGCTGTTATACAAAAGATTTCTCTGCTTATCTCATAACTATTCGTCAAATGTATGTTCAGGCATCTATTGAGTTTTCTTGCAAAAAACCCTTGTCCCAAATTTGTCTCGGCGAGTGTTTCTAACAAACAAAGCACGCGCCATTTGCATTCAATCCATCGCATTTAACAAAATTAACCAAATTTGCCAGTACATTACTGCTCAATTCCCTCTAAAGGAGGAATTGAGCAGAAATATACAGGCAACTCTCGAGGGATTTGTGCAACGTGAGTTTGCAGCCTTTCTGTATTGACAGAGTTAACTAAATAACGCGCAACACTCTTAATGCAAAAGGAAAATACAAAAGTCAATGACGGTTGTTGCAAAGTGGCCCTTTCTCGCTCAATTTCTATTAATCATTGCAGGTAACTGAAGACACAGCCAAGATCCTCATGGAGCATAACTATGACTGCGAGTGCAGAGGCACCATCTATGTGAAAGGCAAAGGGAACCTCACCACCTACTTCGTCAAAACACAGTTCGACAGATCCTCCGACTGCTGATTCGAAATCACTTGTAGTTCGGATGAAAGGCTACCTTAACCCTCTAACCTCTGTCCGCACTAAGCTCAAACGATTGACACGTGAGGAGAGTGTCGCTTCTGGTGGCAGCAGTATTGGTGATAAGAGACCGGATGCAAAAGAACTTGAACTGTGTTGCTAGTCTGTTACTGGAAGATATCAGTCACGATCCAAATAATGCGAACGATAGAAATTAGAAAAACGGAATCATGATATTTTGTCTTCTGGATAAAATCTGTTTTTTTTTTTTTTTTCAAAAGTATTAGAATATTTCATGAAAAAATAAGTTAAACTGAAATATTCATTTAAAACAGTTCTGCGATAAGTTAAGATAAAATTAATTTAATGCCGAGAATTTTAACATAATTCAGTCCATGAATAGAGCTAAATAAGAAATATATATATATATATAGATAAATAAATAACTAAAAACTTCTTCTGATTTCTAGGCAATTGCAGTTTTAATTGTCTGCGGTTTTTAATTTAATATTTAGAATTTATAATTTCGAGAAATAGAAGACGCAACTATCTTAGAAAGAACCATTATTTCCAAATTCGAGAATCCATATTTTTATTTGTTTAAACTCATGCTCCATTAAGTACAGGCTCAAAAACCTGCTCTATTTTAAATCCAGCCGGAAATTTTTAAATTCTTTAGCCTTTTCTTAAATCAAATTATAACTTAATTTTGACTGAGTTTCCGATTGAGCTGTTTAGTCTTTTAAATATGAAGTCCTTCATTTCTTTAAAATTAAAAAAGGAACCCCCCCCCCCATCAAAATCGTTTAAATTTCATCTTTTATACCTAACAAGTTATAAAAAGTTTATAAATTAGATGAAAATAAAAGCCAAATTCAGAAATAAAGAATTTAAAAATTTCCGGCTGGATTTAAAATAGAGCAGGTTTTTGAGCCTGTACTTAATGGAGCATGAGTTTAAACAAATAAAAATATGGATTCTCGAATTTGGAAATAATGGTTCTTTCTAAGATAGTTGCGTCTTCTATTTCTCGAAATTATAAATTCTAAATTCTTACATAGAATGTACTTCTAAAGAGACTCTTCAAAATTTCTCTTTTCTATTTTGTGATCTTTTGTGACTTAATTAACTTTTAGTATTCCATTGCTATAAGATCATTGGATTCCATGCATACTTTAGTCTTAAAATGCATGTGATGTCCTTGTTTTTGTTCAATCAGTACATCCAGGTTACTGAAATGGCAACTACTAGTTTTGGTTATTTATCAAAGTAATTATATTGCCTTTTAAGAAAGGTATTGATAATTTAAGGCATATGTTATAATTGATAGTATGTAGCTACTTTCTAAGAGTTATTTTATTCCTTGTCGAAGACAGTGCTAATGCATATGCTTACGTTTTAGTTTTACTTCTTTTTATGGATATAAAGCAATTTTTCCAACTTAAAAGACTTCACACGCAAATGCTTCAGTAATAGTAATGTGTACGCGAACACAGAGGGTTCAGTGACTACATTGACTACGAATAATCTGCGGCATCTAGAGTAGTTAAGAATCCAAAGAAAATAAAATATTTCTAGAATTCCTCATATAGAAGTCCACTTTCATAATCATTACCGTCACTATAATATTGTTGTCTCTGACGATCGCACTTGTAATTTTTTTAGGAAAAGTAACTTCATAAAATTTAAATACAACACTCATCTTACATAGACCCATGAAACATAAATATTCTGCTTGAAATTTATTTTAAATATCAGCCTGATAATATTAGAACAATAAGCTAACTTTATTTGAAGGGAAAAACACTGTTCATGAAATGTGTGTATGTCACTCTTGACAGAGAGTTGAGAAAATTTTGTTATTCTACATAACACTAATACTTCCGTTTCTAATAGATAAAAAAAAAACACTATGTCTTTTAAAATGAGTAACGTTTTTATTTATCATATTTCATCTCATAAGTATTAATATTTTTCATTCATTTTGAATCTTTTGTCTTTTCCTTGTTTAATTTATCACTAAACCTGATTGAAATTCACAAAGCTTAAGTTATGTGTTGAAGTTTCTGACATAATTTATGTTGTTTTGCAATCATTTTTTTTTTCAAACACAACACAATGAATATACATTTTACACGAAGCCTGACGATCACTGCGTGGCTAATTAGCCATCATTTTCCCTTTTGCATTTTAGGAGTAATCAAGAAACATATCGCAAAGTTATTCTATATGTGTTCATTGATGTTCAATGTTTAGAATGAAGTGTTTAAAAAAGTTTTCAAAGTATTTTTTAGTGATTTGAGGCGATTTCACGTAGCAAAAATTGGAACGGTCTTTTCTATGGTAAATAATAAATATTAAAAAGTAATTTGTGAATTGCACTTTCTTTCAAAATTATTTTTGATAGTGTAAATACGAGTAGCATAGATAAAAAAAAATGTGTACTTAAAATATGGCGGTGATAAAAAAAAATTAATACACAAAGACAATCAGTCTTTTGTAATAAATTGTTAATACTGATTACAAAAATTGTATTTTAAAAGAAACAAAATTTTTATTCAGAGTTTTCGTGTTTTAAGATGATACAATGGATACCATTTTTAAAAAATTTTTCAGATGATGCAACATTATGCTGTCACAAAATATCATTGGTAGGTTAATTACTGGCTTAGAATACTAGTTTTAATCGCTAAATATGATCATTTTTTTTGTTTAAAATGTTAATGTCCCGACATATTTTATTAAATTCAATTTATAGGACCTGGAGAATGTGCAAAAAATTTGGATGGCTTAATTTTTTCAAAAGTATTTTTATCAATATAAAATATAATAATTTTACTCATTTTATTCAACATAAAATGTTACTAATTTAGAGCATTCTTTCAACTTTTTAAAAATTAGCTAATGAGCAATGACTAAAGATTACATCTTTTATTATAAATGCAGATGGAGGCTTCAGAAAATGTGTATTAATTTAATTCTAGAATTAATTTGAATTATCAGTTTTGTTGCTGTACTAATTGAAAGAGCAAATCTCCAAAAACCAAAACAAGTTGAGTGTGTTGATTAGTCTTATATTCTGTTAATTTAAATAACGAGATTATTGTTTCGTTTATAAGAGTTTGAATTTGTTAAAAATTAAATTGCAGGAATTGGACACAACAAAGCTGTATATATCATTTTAACCGATTATAAACCACTCTGAAATTATTTCATAAACTGTTCCAAAAAAAAAGGAAATTGATCGCAAATAGGTTTTCATTAGACACGAAAATATTTTATATTTTTCTCAGAATTTATTAATCTGTATTTTTATTATTTTTAATTTAAACTTGCATCCATAATCTTTAAATAATAATTCTATATTACTTAAAAAATTTTCAATACTTTTAGTTTAGTGCATATTTTTAAATTATATTATTTATTTGATATATTCTGAATTATAAAAAAAAATACAAATTCTCAAAACTCCTTCTAAATTTTTTTATCAAAAAATATTTGTGATAGGTAGTATTTATTAAATTATGTTTTAAAAATGATATTCATGGTATCACAGTTAGAATTTGAAGAAAACTATTTGTAGCTCAAATATTTCTTAACGTGAGTAATTAGAAATAAAGTTATTTATTATGTAATATTTTTAAAAAATCTCAAAATGAGTTTATTATCAACAAGCCAAACAAAGTATTATACATATAAACAATTTTTAAAGTATATTTTAGACAATGTTTGAAATTTTTAAAAAATGTCTAGAAGTAATGTTTAGTAAAAAAAAAAACGTATGAGTAACTGAGATGTATTTTTTACAAGAAAGATTATTACACACGAAAAGTGATTCACCTATTGCTGTAGATTATTTATATGTGTGATAAATTACTATGAAAAACTCTTCACTGCAAAAGCTTGTTAAGAAATTTATATCGAAATGTTGTATAGAAACTTGAAATAAAAAGTAATGTATTTCTGTTACTTTAATACTAAAAAAAAAAATTATTTCAATAAATTAAAAAATTCATGTAGTTCTTAATATGTTCCATTGAAAATTGATATTCTTAACTCTAATAGAAATAAAGGTGACATTTGTTTTAAATTAATAAATTGTGCTCGAAAGTGTTTATTGATTGTCTAAAAATGTAATAAAATGCCTTTTATAATTTTTTGTTACATTCTTTCACAAGGATGTTCCCAAATGCTGTTAGTATACTCAAGACATCGGTCGTCTGAAACTGAAAATGGCAACATTCGGGCTTTCGCCATTTTTAATCTTGAAAATTGGAAATAGGAAACACAAAAAGTTCCAAAAAGCAAATTTTTCAGGGAAAAAAAAAACCTAATTTGAAATCAAGTTTGGCATTTGGACAGCTTTCCAGGTTGAAAACCTTAGTACTTTTTTTTTCCTTTTTGTCATTTTCTGCGTTTACCATTTAAATTCTCCTAATATATAAAACAATTTGTAAAGAAAGCATACATAAATGAAGTTAAAGTCTGAATCTTATTTGTTTGAATCTTATTATTTTTTTTTTACATTACATTTTAACATATTCACGAACACATCTGCCATAATAGGGAAGTCTCCCATCATATTGAAATCACATATGGTGACTGACATGTTGTGGCACAGAGTCAAGTAAACTTGGTAGCATCTCATGCAAAAAATATGTGATAATCTTCAGACATTTGAAGTGCTGGCAACAAGTAAGGTCCGATTAAGAGGTAGCAACACATCATCCAAACATGCACTGAAAGGAGATATTGGGCAGCATATGGTCTCATGCCATGGGGATTCTCGACAGACCATAAATGCTCATTATGGTGGTCGAACACACATCTGATGTGAAGTAAGCCTCATCCATAAATAAAACGTAGGATGGGAAATACGCTTTTTGGGGACATTGGTGGAGATACCACCGTACAAATCGTTCACGTGCATGATAATCTGTTGGGAGCAGTGACGGTACCTTTGAAGGTGGTATGGGTGCAAGCCTTCATGTTGCAAAACAGGATGAACACTTATCCTCTTACCGCAGCAGCGATGGCTCGTACTCTGGTGCTCCAGTTCCTTCGAAAAGTATCCAACACATTTTGTTCCATGCGGGAAGCTCAGTTTGCTCGTGGCCCACCCTCACTATGCTTATATCCTCGTAATGATCCATAATCATACAAATTGTGATGCAAATTAGTAAACCTCCGGCGATCCTGTGTATCTCTCTATAGGTACCTTTCACGATGCAATTTTTCTGCTGTTCGTGCATTTCCTTCTGCCAATTCGTAAATCAGGTGCATATCGCCAGCTCTGTGTTCGTAAAACGTTCCATACTTCTCTGCGGGCAATAACAGCTCAAATGACTACGGCTGTACAGGTCCTCTAATGCTCTTGTGAACAACGCCACTTAGCACCGAATGAAGACGTTTCCGACCATGGGTTGCTATGCAAATCTAAATCCATGTGATGTCTCCTACCTCTCCTTAACGTTTGTCCAAATTATCCTAGGATCCCCTGTATTTCCAATTTCACTGTTCAATATCTTTATGAAGCTGTTTGCCCGCATAAAAAATCATTTTAATTATGCAAGACAAAATAAATCGTATTGGGCGAGAGAAAATTATAATTTTCATTTGATAATTCTCTCTATAAGCATTAAGCGAAAGCAATTAAATATTACAAAATCTTGAACCAATTAGGTTCGTTAAATAAACACAGAGTTTTCGAAGCAATATATCAAGCCTTTTGGTGGCAACCTTGTAATTCTCGGTAGTGATCAGATGATGAAGCCGAAATCAGATACGTAATATTTTAAACATACAACTAGTAGAGGAAGTTTGGACTAGTAGATGAAGTTTTAGACGAATCAAATAAGTATACTCGACAGATTATCTCTGAAATCCAATATCCAACCGGAGACTACCATGAAGCCATTTCACCCTCGTACAACTGCGACAGATCGTCCATAGAGTCCAGTATTAAGCCCTAAAATATACCAAGAGACCCCATCAATTCTATACCTTCAAACCCTCGTTGCTGTGCAAAACATCCAATGATTCAGTTTGAAATTCGTATTATGGTTTGGATTTTCCCCATTCGACAATAAGTAGTAAGAGTGATTTAGAGAAAGTATGCATATTTGCTTCTACCGTTTCTGAAAGATGGCTGTAGCGGTAAATGCTGATCGAAATAGACAGATCAAAACTGTCGCACAGTAAGCTTGGACATCTGTCAACATAACAACACCATATTGGTGAATTTGTATTTGAATTGTACATTTAGTCTCGTCGAAGATGTCAACTTTCGAATTCTCATCATTCGCTGAAAGATTTTTGCTTCCATTTGAAGAACACTGCGGGTGAAGCCCCGTTCGATGACCCGTTCCTTTACGTATATGGTCGTAAATCCGCCCTCTGACCCATTGTAAGAGCACCCCCGCCTTTGGATGTTAATCGGGAGCTTCTGGCAAATTATCAATAAAATGAACAGACTGCAAAGAACCCCGGAAGGCCACAAGAGAGGGGAAAGAGGGTGCCTGTCTCAAGACACACCGGCCAATCGGAACAGGGCTTGAGGCGCAGATACGATGAGTCTGCTCCTAGTGAAAGAACATACCGTGAGTAGTTTCAACACTTCAGATAGAATATTCATGGTGGCAAAATTATGCCCAGAATTTAGTTGTATCGACTCGGTGTGATATATTATGAACGGTTGAAATCAAATGAAATCACCACAGGAGATCGAAATCTAACACAAATGATGCGTTGAACTGAGCACTGAAAGAGAAGCGGCAGCAGTACCAAGAGAGACATGAAAAAGTTATTCTCCATTGTGACAATGCTCGACATCATGTCTAAAGATTGGTCAAGGCTTACTTCAAAAAGCTAAAATAGGGAGAGTATTATTCCCCCTCTCTGTGGTAGCCAGACGTTGCTCCTTCGGAATACTTCTTGTGTACAGCCGACCACCCTGCCACCACTGAGTGAAGCAATATCGACAGGATTGTTGTGGCCGACTACTATCTTTAGTATAATCCGTCTATAACACTGCCCGATTCACCAAACTGACATCCTCTTCGAGGCTGTTGGCCCCCAGCCTCAATCACTGACCTTCCTCTTTCCGTATATCTATCTTCCTGCTAACCAAGGATCAGGCCATCACTTTAAGAAAATCTCCTCGAAATTCTCAATATTTCTCCAAATTCTCGTTTCTTAATAACAGAAATCCAAGCACTTTAAAACTTCCTTCTCAACTTTATCATCCTTCTCAACTTTATTCTTCTTAAAACCGAGATTTCTGTGAATGCCTTTAAATAATTGCAGACAGTATCGATTTCTCCATAGATGCATTAATTTTCCTGCATTCTTCCAAATTTATGGAAATATGCCGGAAATCTTCTATGTCCTGATGTAATTTCTATTTTCAGTGGATGTTATCTTCTTATTTTTATTTCTGGGTTAGGAATAAAGTCTTAAGTTACTTTTTCTTTTTTGCTCCTTCAGAATACTATTTGTTTCGATCGGTGACACACAACTAGACTGATAAGCATTTCCGCCCTTATGAAGAAGTACAAAAAGGTTCGATTTTGGATCACTTAAAAGGATCATCTATTTCCGAAATGGTCCTACAATTGTCAGAAAGATAAGAAAAACAGTGGCTAGTACTTCGAATGGGTAAGCACTTTTTAAGAATAAAGCATTGAATTTTGGGGGAGAGGAGAAAAACGGTGGAAGCTAAGTTGTACACCTAATAGAAAATAATAGTGCTGGGCGAATATCTTTTTAATAGCACTATAACTTCATGGAACTGGTTTCCATTAGAAAGGTTCATGTGCACAATGAATAGAACATATGCAAGATTTAAAATAAAATATTTGTGCAAATTGATGATTTGAAGCTTAAAAATAGTTAGTCAGGGAATCATGGAATTTATGTTTAAAAGATTTCAGTGTAATTAAATACAGCCAATATTCTCGGTAGACCAGCTGGTCGCCAAAGGTTAATAGTAATAAAAAATAATAACAAAATGCAATGTTAGAAAGGGTATCTCCCTTTTACCTCATCTTCTTCGACTTCCTTCTACAAATTTAATTCATGATCAACTTTCATGTTGATGCAAAGGTGTTTTATATATAAATAGGCTCCTGCATGTCCAGCCTGAGTTTGATTCAAAAAGATCTCTTTGTAGCCAGCCACTGTATTGGATTGTAGAATGTTTGCATAAATTATTTTTCACCACACTTGATTCGTAGATTATAGTAGATCTAATCAAAAATTATTTAACAGTACTATACTAGCATAGTAAATAAAAGTAACTAAAACATATTAGTTTATATTATTTAGTTTAATTTAGTAACCGATCATTTGAACTTGAATTCTACGGGATTTGATTTCTTAGACAAATATTTCCCTCGCTGCCTATAAAAGTTACCATCTAAAATAGAAATTTTCACTTTTTTTTTTTCATTTGCAAATATCAGCTTAACCTTCGTCCTCCTAAAATCACTCGAATTCAGGTACCTCGGAATACTGGAACGTTAGAGTTCCTTTATCAAAAATAAGAAAAATTCCCTGTCCCATCTCTCGAAAACTGCAATGACAATCCCTGTTCTTAAGAGATTGATATGCAAAAGAGATTCCAGCTGATGACTCTTAAGCAAACGTATGCACGGTTACTCTTTTAGAAAACCTGCCTGTCCCCCAAACGCATCTCCTCCGGCGTATCTGATAAACAAAGCACGCGTCTCGAGCATTCACTTTTCACAACGAAAAGCGGGAATAGGAATTTCGTAGTGATGCCCAGGCGTTTCTGGTGCCCTTCGTGGTTTCGTTGAAAGGACGTTTGAGGCCTTTCCATATTGTTGGAATGAAATCTTTCTAGAATTCCACATACTCCATTGGTAGTTATGTATTTATTCGGTGGTGGAATCTATTATCTCTAATATATATTTTTTAAAATATGCTGTAAATGAAATCAAAGGATCTTTTAAGGAATTATAAAGAACAAAATAAGTAAAGCCAAATGCTAGAAAAGACTTTAAACAGAAAATGAAAAAACAAAAATGGTTCTACAAAATCTGTTTGAAACTGCTGATGCTAATGCCCTTAATATGACCAAAATCCAAGATGATATTTTAAATCTCTCAGACGAGACGATCTGTTAAAATAAAGAATTCAGGAAAAAAATAATTTTGATGAAAGAAGTAAAATTTTTTGTTAATAAAACTCTCACTGTTAAAAAAAAAGGTATTAAAAGATTTTTCATCGAACGAAATTTGCTTTCCTTGGATGTATATGAAGAGAAAAGTTACATATTTGAGTGTGGCAATTGTCATTTAAACGAAAAAGAAAGAACAAAATTAATCATCCAAATCACACCCAAAAAATAATAAGAAGAAGGCAATAATGTCGTAGCAAATATCTATTTAATAAAGCCGAAAGATATAAAAGCCACTATTATTTCGATTATAAGAGTCATTCATAAACTACCCTCCAATGCAAAGCCCCCCAAGCTCAATGAGTTATCGGAGAATGATAAGCAGAATTTAGTATTAAAAAAAATTTGAGCTAACTTTTTTTTTTATTCGTATGGAAAATTTTTAGAAGAAATGTGTCGATAATAGAACGTTTAAAAACTTTATGTGATTTTGTTCAGAGTGAAGCATTGACAATAACAAAATTTCCACTTAGGAGGAGCAAATATCATTTGCTTTTCATGAAACAGTAGAATAAAGGGGAAATCACTGAAAATGTCTAATTCAACTTCAATAAAGAAGAAAAAATTATATAAAAAAGCATAAACTCTTAAGTAAAAAATGAACAAAAAATTGTTTAAAAGGCTTGCTATTATCATGTCCTCCAAATCACGTTTGAGGCAGTTATTGCTAAGTCAATTAAGGTTTCAATAGATTTTGAGACACTGATGTTCAAACGGCTTAAGAATTCGCAGAGTTCTACTGATCGCTGCGCAGGTTTCCCGTGCCGAAAGTCACATTTGGTCAAACTTTCCTACTTCGGCTTCCGTATCATTCGTGTCACAGGAGTGAAAGTGTATTTGTATTGAATTGCTTGCAGTCATGAGCAAGCATTCATCCGTACTTAAAATATAGTTTTTTAAACAAAATTTTTATTTAATCATGCAGAATTATTATAAAATCGGCAATATCATTTATTTAATGGAAATAGTTTTTGCATCTATATTCTTAAAAATATTAGAAAACAGAGTAGTATAAAGTAATAATTTTTTTATGGACATGAAACTCTAATCAATTACAAAAAAAAAGACTGAAATACACTGTTCTCACCTTCATTACACCTGATATTTTCGAAAACATTCACTTTTAAAGACATTCGCTCATTAGCAATACGGGAATTAATGACTCGATTTCATAGATTCTATATAAGATTTTCGAAATATATGAACTTTCTCGAATTTTTTTCTAACGTATAACTGGCTTTCTTCCCATAAGTTTTGATTTGTAATATTATGATTATTAATTTTCCACATGCCACTGAACATTTGTAAGGTTAGCGGCACACTTTCTGCGAAATGATACGATTTTGATATAAGTTCGCCTTTATGGAGGTCATTTATTTGAAAACAGAGAGCGGCGGTGCTGCCATCTAGTGTACAAAATAATACTATTTACTAAATCCCTCTTTGTATTACAATCTCAAATAATATGAATCTTTAGTAATCACTCAGTCTTCTTATTTTCCTGCATGTTTCTAAATGTGCTTTACTTTATTTTAATTTTTTTTAATTCATATGGTTTATAGCTGAAAATTCAGCTCTCAGGCTCCTAAGATAACGTTTTCATTGACTAATTTGATGCAACCTTCAAATATTTTCTAAATGATGCAAGTTGTTATTTATTTTTGGTTAAACAATACAGGATGCCTATTAAATTATCATGCGATTGAAAAACTATATTAAAATATAGATATAAAAATACGGTGTCTATTATTCGTTTAATTTTTTTTCGTGATTAATTTAAACGTCAGGATAATTTAATCATTTCATGAAGATATGTCTGAAATACATTCTTTCTCCTTTGGATTTTCAAATATTCATTGCAATCGTTCATTTATTTCTGTTAAAAAGACTTGAAAACTTGACTTTCCAAACATGAATTTTGCATCTCAATCATGAATTTTTGCAGAAAATAGAAGTTTTTCTTTAGATGCTTTTTCGAATTTCTCTAGTTGATTTCAGTGCCTTAACTTATTTATATTTCATAGGAACCATTATCTAGAAATTTTGACTTAAAACGTTAAAAGAATCTCAGAATATTGCAATAGTTTTTGTATTTTTTTTCTTTTGTTTTCATTTGATCAAATTATAATTTCAATTCATATAATCAAAATTAATGAGCTGATATTTTTATAATATCATAAATGTAAATATACTTTTTTATTCATAGCAAATTTATTTCAATGACTGGATATTTTTTTTATAATTAAATAGTTGTTTACTAAAATAAACTCGGTTTTGCGTATCCTGTGTATTACTATTGCTATCGGTATCCCTTTTTGCGTATCTAAAGCGATGAATAAAGAATCAATACTAATGATCTTTTAACCGACTTCTAACATAGAATACTCCGTTTACATGTTATATGCACAGTTCTTTAAAATTCTAGTTAAAGAAAATTCTCAAACTCTACTTTGCAAAGCGTGATCGATAGATGGCGCCAGGATCGTCTAATGTGTGATGTGATAAATATGAGCTCAGTGGTGGTTCATTTTAAACTAGCGTATCATTTTTTTGCGATTAAATCTTAGTTTTTGATTAACCTAATCTTTCAGAAATCTAATTTTGAATAAAAATATTATGAGTCGCTATTTGTTGAGAGAGGAGCGAGAATTCCAATTACCATAGACTAATACACCGCTCGAGAATTAAATTGTGTCCATGTTCAAGTTCCAATTTTAAATTCGGGTAAGTGATTATAAACTAGTAGTTTAACTTAAGGAGTGTGATATATGATCTTCTTATAGTGTTTTGAGCAGCAGATTTCTTAGAAATAATTTCAAATCTCGCTTTTTTCCCTCTTTTATATAAACTTTTTATAGGAATTGCAAATTCTACCTTGCATTCTACATGTCGGAATAGATTGATCTTTGTTTAACATGTATTTCTTAACCAAATACGCTTTACTATCAACTACATTTTACCAACTACGCTATAGTTGTTTTAATTTCATCTATAAACTAAAAGGATATTATGGAAAAAGCCAATTTCAGTCAAAACATGGCGAGATTTGCGAAAAACATGTTACATTTTGCTATATGCGAATCTATTTAAGCAAAAAAGTTGAAACCTCATTTATATATATATTTATTTTCCTCTTCATTATCATCTTTTTAATCTGCTTGAACATATTTTCTTCAAAATAGAAGGTCATTAACAAAAAAGTCCAAATTAGATCAGAACTCCCTTTAGATGCGGCGGAACTGAAACGTTTTGTTGTCTTGCAATTTATAATCCCTAGTATGTAGATTTTGTAATGTAGATAATGATATTTAAGGTTCGACACCTGAAGGGGCTAATTTCGTTCAGTATGCTACGAGATACATCGAAAACGAAACTTTTCTTCGTCTTGCAATCCGTTATCCCGAGTAGACTGATTCAGTGTAGTGAAAAGATGCTGGAAGACCTAGGAATCTTTTAGTCTTAGATTTGTATCCCTTTTGAATCATAAATATTATCACTATTGTGTATCTTAAATACATAAAAAATAAGATTTCTTGGTTAAAATTTAATATACTAACTTTGATTGAATGTGTATGTATCGCTAATTATCAAGAAAGCTTCGATACCTTCGTTTCCCATAAAGAGAAGTCGCACAAAAAATATCCAGAACATCGTAAACAGTTATCACAAATAATTTTTACAATATATTAAAGTTTTTTTTTTTTTTCTGCAGTGGAGGAGCGCCGCATGAAAATTCTCAGTAAGAAAATATGTCAAATATTTACGAAATTAGTGAAAAGGAGCTTTAAAAACAAAATAAATAATTAAATTACGCATGATAAACATTTTATTAAATCTAATTTCTTGTTTTAAATCTAGAGATTTTTTTAAAATGCACATTAATTCAATACTACTCGTCACAGTCCAAAGTGTGCAGCTTCTTGTGATGAAAGGGTTCAAAATCGCTTTCATCTCTTGAAGATATTAGAGTTGATTTATTTTTGGAATACATTATTTATTTTATTTTGGAATATTGGAATTACTTGACTCAATATATACGTACATTGTACGCCAAGTTAATTGTATCAGGGTATGAATGTACATTCGTCATCGTACCTGATACAATTCAACTAAAAAAAAAAATGGAACCCTCTGTAACTCTGACGACGTTCTCATAAAATTAGGTGCAGGTTTGTTGAGATAGACAAACTGATCCATCGAGTTAATTAGCATAGTTAATAAACTCGTTTAATCAGTTTATTACCATCCGACTAGCTACCAGTTTGTTACTAGCTAACCATCTAATCACTGACATAATTAATTAAGTACTATCTCAAATTTTTTCTATTACTGAAATCAATATTTTTTTAATAATTGGATTCAGCAGGGTCTTTTTATGTATATATATAAAGCTTTGTTCCAAAATTCGTTGAAGTTCTTGAGATATAGTTCATTTCGCTTGCTGAAAACCCCAACGGAAGAAAGCGATTAAACCAAAGGGTATATATTTAATAAATATCAGCATGGTAATAGCAAAATAAGACTTCGTCCTCTTTTTTATTCACAGGAATAAACAACACAATAAACACACAAAATTGAAGTTAATGCTAAAATATTTTAAGTTATTGATTCTGAATAAAATGCTACGGTTGATTGAGAAATAATAGTAACTACTACTTTCTTATAATTACGTTAATTAATCAAGATATCAAGCATACATGCATGCGTTTATTATATTCATGAACTGATAAATTTTCTATTATAAACATTAATCATATGCATCATATTGTATCATATGCAGTTGTTATATTGCATGTGTCTTTTGATGTTTTAAGTAAAATGTTGAGATAAAAAAATGTCATTTATTTCATGTCGAATTTTGACACCTTTAAGGTATGACTTGATCAACTAAGGGTTATTGGTTGCACACAGCATAATTTTTTAAAATTTAATTTGATAATTGGTGAGTTTTTATTTAGTAATACTTTTTTGAAAAATGTGGATTTTAAAATATTGTATGGTAGCCAAATCTATAAAAATATAACCACAATCACAAACAGTTAAGAAATAACTACGTTTATAAACTAATGATTTATAACTTCAAGGAAAAAGAAAGAAATTAGGGAAATATGAATAAAATATTTATAAATGTGGAAATGAATGAATTAACTTCAATCAATCATATAACTTATATCGCAACCTTTTCTTTTTCTCTAACATCAGTTCTTTTTTCTTTTTTTGGTTGTGACAGCAGGTCTTAATTCTTTTTTACGCAACAAGAAATTTATGATCCAGATTTTAAAAAAGATTTTCCCGTCGGACAGAAAACTTTTTTCAGCCACAAAATATTGACAGTTCGAATCCTTAACTCACTCCGCGCGTGGCACTGGTACCTCACGCTTTTCGTTTAACTTAAAGTAATGAAATTTTCTCACATTCCGATTGGTTGAAGAATGGTGAGAGGAGCATGAAGCTGTTGGAATCCCAGAGGCCCAACGAAAGGACCTGAGTTATTCTCATTGCTTGAAATGAGAGGTTAAAGTGGCAACATCTTACTTTTACATTTCAGGGTTGTTGCTGTTTTTTTTATGGACACGATTTTTTTTAAAGCTTTTAAGGAAGTGTCACTTTTATTTTCTTTCTTGTTTTCGAAACCTCAAATGCAAGTTAATTAATATCTAAAAACAATTATTGTACTGCTTTGTCGCTTGCTAGAAGAAAATTAATTTTTTTTTTCAAGAGTCACGACCTAAAAAAAATGTTGTTTAGTTTCTTGATTTTTTTTAACAAAGTTTCTTTTCTTCCGTAATGCCTTTTGCCCATTTTCCAATTTATTTGAAATACTAAAGGTCATTTTCCGTCATTTTTTTAGATAACTATTTAGGTATAAGGCAAATTTCTCTAATTAAAAAATCCTGTTATTATTAATTTTAGTATATTTTCTTAATGGATATGACCTAAAGTGATGCATAATATTAACCAGGAAAATATGACAATAGAGACTCGTTAAAATGAAGTAATTCAGATAAAATTTAATGAAAATTACTACACTACATATATACATTTTGATTCTGCACAACATATTTTGATTATTATTTAAATTAATGAATAAGAAATGCTTATATTTATAAAAAATGTTTTGACCTACACAATTCTTAATCGCACAATTTCTTAATCAAACGTTTTCAAAATGCTATATAACAATAAGTTTGTTGGATGATGTGTTATATATATATATTATATATATAACATATTTTAGCACATGTGGGGCCGATTAGGAAAAAATTCTGAAATTTAAAAAAAATGGATTTATTTCATCCTGGGAGGCATAATTTGTACAGATAAAAAACGGTTAGCAATACGTCAGTCAATATCGCGACACGAGCAGAAGAGACAGAAATTTTTCCGTTCGATCATTTTATAATGAGATTTTGATAGGGATTTCTTTGTTACGTGTCGATTTTGGCAAGGGAATATTAGGATATCTTTAAAAGAATGTTGTAAGCATTAAGGTTTTTTTTTTTATTTTTCGAACACTTTTGGAAAACAGGACTTCTAATTGACCAGAAAGAAATTCCCTTCATGTGGTGTGTGTGTGCGTAAAACATATTTCTTTAGCATATTAGTTACCGAGAAGACACTTTTGAATTTTTAAACTCGATTTATTCCATCCTGTGAGGCATAATTTACGCATAAAGAATAAGTAGTTAGAAATACATCCGCCTCCATCAGGACATAGAAGGAAAAGAGACCGAAGTTTCCCCCTCAGTGATTTTATATTATGAGATTCTGACAGGAATTTCTTTGACACGTGTCGATTTAGGAAAGAGAATTTAGATATCTTTAAAAGAACGTTGTAAACATTATAAAGATTTTTATTCCTTCGCTCGGAAAGTGAGAACCCGCTGAATTCAGCAGTTTTACAGAGCGCGTGTACAATTCATTAAATAAACAATGGGAATTGGATCAGGAAATAAGAGAACATTTTAGAATAAACCTAAGATGTCTAAATTAAGATAAAAATTTGGAAATTACACACACACACACACATATATATATATATATATATATATAATATGGTTAATAGAAGGAGAATTGTATCTCTAATTTTAAACCTCAAATTTTTACTTATTTTTATGTTTTATTTTATTTTATTATTAATTACTTATTATTAAATATTATTTTATGAAAAATATTGTTATTTTTATTAACTAATTACTTATTTTAAGAAAAAGAAAATTTATGATCTCCCAAAAATTTTGATCAACCGCCAGCAAGCGATGTCCTATTATCGCCAAGCAAAAGAATCGCGATCAGAAGGGCGGACAGCATAGTGCTTATTTGACCAGTCACATAATTTTTTATCTACTTTTCCCTCACTTACTAAGTTTGAAACAAGAGTTTGGAAAAAAGAGTTTTGAAATTTTATACATTTGTGTGTCCTTGATGTCAATACACTATTTACTACTTTCAAATTTTAATTATAAGATAATCTATTGATTTTAATTAAATTCTTTTGAAAGCGCTATCTGGTCGTGAAAGTGGAAAAAGGATAGATATTAATATTCCATATCATTTATAAAAATGAATATGGAAACTTGTTGAAGAATTAAAAGTAGAAAACGATAAAAATAAAAACAAGATTTGTAAAACCTTTCTTTTATTAGTGAAAAAAAAAGGAAATTATTTGTGAGTTAAAAAAGGGGCGGACATCCAAACAAAATTGTAAAGTAGGAAAGTTCTGAAACAATAAAATATAAAAAAAATAATAAGGCTACACTAAATATCAAGAGAAAGAAAGCATTTAAAAATGAAAATATTTTACAAAAATCAATAAAAATTTCTACTTGCTTAAGGCATTGCTATCACTTCACTACATCACATAGTATTAATAGTAGTATCCTGAAATGTGAATTACTATGATGTGAATTTCAAATAGTTTGAAAGCTGCGGTTGTCTACGATAAAATTTCGCCTCTTTGTTAATCTTTAGTATTTGGCCAAAAACTTTTAGCATTATTGAACAGAGGTGACACAGTATGTAATATCCAAAACATAGGAACATGTAACATAATTCAAAATTCATAATACGACCTGTTGAAGAGGTTAAAAAAGAGAAATCAGTCAAAATATACAGCAAAATAGAATTGGAACATCAATCGAATGAGCTATCAACAGAGTTCACATCTTTCTATTTTAATTATTTTTTCCTCCTTTAAATAAAAATTCTACATAATTGAGTAGCTACTCCTCTCATTTCTGATTGTATAAACCCAATCCAACAAGACCAAAATATATCGTACGAACCAAAAATATATCGAAAATATTGTTCGTCTTTCTATGTACCAGCAATCGCCTTTCCTATGCGAGAGTACACTGACACAACATTTTAGAAAAATTCAATCACTTTTATTCCATATTCGTTTTGAATGCAATACTTTACTTGATTCAGACTCGAATTAGCCTCATATTTCTAGAGAAATGGATAAAAGAAGTAAAAAATAGTTGCAAAGAACTATGAATGAAAGGAAAGCTGTTCTAACGAGATAATGGCGGAAGAGAAATCAATTTCCAGGAATTATTAAAAGTTAGTGATCCATAATAAATGAGTACCTCGAATAGAAAGTTGATGGAATTTTTTTTCCTCTCATGAGCTTCCTCGTAATCTCTGAACGTTTCATATCGATATAAATTACGGAGAAATTGATTCATCTTAATCGTTATTTTTCGATGTAGAAAATTTCAATTATCTAACATTTGCATTAACAAAAGGTACATTTTTTTAAGCATTCCTTTTATGAATAAAAAAAGATAGTTAAAAAGAAAGCATATTTAATTTCATAAGTCTCTCGGATGACTCGTTTATTTGGTAGGTTTGTTATTATTCGATTACCGCTGCCGTCGGTTTCGTCATTTTATTATTGGATTATTAGAGAACTATACTTAAAAAGTATTTCTATTTATTGAACTGGCATGATCAGGTTTCCCAGTTGATGTTGTAATTGTATTTCTTATATTTTTCTAACCAAAAATTAATCATACGAATAACATTTTCGGAATAAAATTTTTTATAATATTACAGATAATTTTTTTACAAATATGGTGTCAAATTATGAAGCAAATTTAAAAGCATTATTGGATTGAGTGATTTCATTAAAACTTATTGAACAAATATTTACTTCTAAATTTCGGACAAAAAAAAAAGATTTTTTTAGTTACATATAGTAGATAACGGGAGAAAATGGTGAGGCCACGGGAGAATTTTTACCACACAACATGTTTTAATATTTCTACAATGTAAGCAGTTTTATGTTTAGTTTCATTATATGCAGGGGAAAAGTCATATCTTCAATTTAAACAGAATCTTTTCTCTTTGACTGATATGATCCAAACTATTATTATTTAGCATATGAATAGACAATCAACAGGTTGACAGATTAAATCCAAAATTTTATATATATTTCTAGTTTTGGAGATAAAATTATACGCTAAATTTTATTCATGCATTACATATTAATGCTCAACTGCATACAATCAGGCAAAGAGGATTCCCGAGTTCAGGGTTCGTCTAGAATTAGATACAGAATAATAGTTACAGTTTAATTTAGTTTAGTTATATTGATGGCTCATTTGAAAGCAATGCTATGATTATTTTCAGACGGACTTCATAATTTGGGATTCGATTAAATAAAGAAGACGACATACGATCTGGTACCTTTTCACCAAACTTCAGCAGTGCACTAACTGGAGGATGTTTGGCCCATGACGTCAGATTTAGCATGCGCCAGGACTCATAAACAGTGATCTTAAGCAGAATCGGGGGTTAGGAATTAATGAAATCGGAATCCTTCGGCTCTGAGGAATAACCATTAGATCACCTATTTGTTATTTTAATTATGGTTTAAGATCACATTTTGCACTTGTTAACTCATTCCATTTTGAGTTTCCAGTTCGTATATAAATAGGTAGTTTCGAAAACGCCTTTTTCACATTCAAGGACACTTTAAAATATTGAGATCAACTTTCATGAAGATGAACCACCTTTCCTTCTCAAACGAAGAAATAATAAAATTTAATATTTATGCTTAGTAATATTAAAGAGAAAAATACAGAAAGTAATTTCTGTTTTGTAGTATTTACTTTCCTATACTCTACTTACTTTAATGCTCTACTTCTGTTCTCACTTTTCTATAGTATTTACTTAAATATATTGCAATATAATTATTACTTAGATTTCAAAAGAGGGTCTGCGTGTGTCACAATTCCGGTACAAAATTGACAGATATTTTGATATCGATTTCGAAACCTTGTCGATAGATGTATTTTGGCTTTTGATTCCACGACTCGTTCCGCGACGATCGAAAGCATTTGTTTCCACACAGGTGCGATAATCTGACTCACGGCGCCCAGATTATCTGTCTTATCAATGACAGGAGGTTTGTTCTGCAATCATCGGGGGGGGGGGGGGGGGGATGCGAAGAATAGCGATCGTTATCGCTATGCACTCCCTGATCGCTGTTTCGAGGCATTACACTTTGCGCAAGATGATCTAGAATAATTTCTTACATTTATCAAACCGTATTGAGTCCATAAATAAATAAATTAGTTATGGAAAATAACCAAATAGATTATGAAAAAAATGCTTAAATTATGAATTTTTTTATTAAAATGTTTACATTGTATTGATTGTTTTTCAGGCTTCTATATATTTAAAACGTATGATTTTAAGAACAACGATTATTAATCGAAAATTTTGGCATAGCTTTTATTTATCCCTCATTTACATAGAAAGATAGAATGGTATATTTTTAAGACTACAAAAAATAAATAATTTCTATTAGTATTTTCTGTTGATGATGATGTCGTGAATCCGTTACCACGGAAAGGGGGTGCAGTAGCTTCTGAGGGTAAACACCCCTGAGGGCAGACGTTTGACTTCTAGCTCATATGAAGATGAAACTCACACATTCGCTTGCACAACCTCTTTTTACCGGAGGGGCGGGGGCATATTCACACATCTCACAGATAGAACACAGATGAAGAACAACCATGCCCGAACCGGGATTCGAACCCGGGGCGCCCAGATCACGGGGGAGATGCGCTATCCCTATACCCCTTTGCCAGGACGCCGGCAACATTTTCTGTTTAAAAATTTATAAAAAAATCTTAAATTTCTATTCAGTTTTCTGCGTTCTTTTTTTGAATAACAAATATATATATATATATATATATATATATATATATATATATACATATATATTTGTTATCAGTCTTTAGTGTTATTTATCAATTTTTTTAGAATTTTCTTCTGATTGAAAAAGATAAATTTGAATTAAAAAATAGCTAATAAATATTAAACAAAGAATTTTTAAAAAATAAGAAATATCTCTAAAGTTTTTGAAATAAATATGACAAATGTGTGTTTCGTCAGTTTTTATTTTCTCATATATGAAGTATTGTGATCGTCAAAAAATAGAACTTGAGGATTTGACGAATTTACACGTTTGAACCCTCCCTGAGTTAGAAAAATACATTTTTGGAAAATGCCTATCCGTGAATTCTACCACTCCAAGCTTTGAGCTATATAAATGTCATTTAGTGTATGGTCTTTAAACCAAATTTATAGATTTCTATCAAATTCTATACAAAAAAAGAAAAAAAATCTATTCATAAAAAGTCTGTCTGTTTCACTGTTCGAATATAAGTTAACACGATAACTACAAAACAAAGAGAGTTAGAAGGATAAAATTCCTTGCGCAGATTTAACATCTGTATTATAAATGCCAGTTAAGTTTTGAACAAAATCCAACGAGGAGTTAAACACGTCTCTGCCTCCACTTTCAGAAGCATGCGAATGCGACAGCTCAAAAACACATTGAGTGAAATATATTAAATATGGTATGCGATTTTGTGACTGCAACTGTGCCAAATTTTGGTTTTCAGTCGGTTGTAGAAAACCTCGTTCGATTCCTTTACATTTACCTTCATGAGAAAGCACGTAAGAAAGTTGTGGAGAGACCAATGCCGTTGGCTTCTTCTACAATACTCATGCTTGGCAGCGAAATGTTGAACAAATACAGACTTTCGATTTTGCACTTCCGCCAACACAAATCCAAAAGTAGAAGCAGATAAAAGTTTCGCTAATGTTTTTGAAGGATACTGTGTATCACGAAATCTAGAAAACAAATAATCATTTTTAAAAAACGAATATTATATCGATGCTCTGGCTTATATTAACAGGTTATTAGCGCTTTACAACTAATTATCATCCTCTTTGCTATAATGGTTAAACTTTCTGAACAAAACTGAAGTGTGACAAATAAAATGTGACACCCGGATCCAAAATTAAAATGTAATCAGGTGTCCTTGCTTTTTGGTTTTGTTAGTGTTGGAGATGACACTGCTTACGTTTTAGACCATATAAATGCATCTATTGTTGCGATGAAGGTTAGGTCCCGAATGGTTTCGAACAGCATTCTATTATTCGGGTTGTGTTTTGGAAGCTTAAACATTGAAAGAATACATATTCCCCTTTATGCAAAATATCAGTGACTAATTAGTTTTTTCGAATGTAATATCTTATAGCTTTCAATCTCTTGCTCAAGTAATTTTCTGTGTTGCACAGTTTAAATATTGCTGATGAAATCGACAATGTTTACATACGTGAACTCTATCAATCCCCAATTGATAGTGTCGTGCGCAGATCTTCTCAAAGAAAGAACCTTTATATGAAAGTTAGAAAGTTGAAAGGATAAACTTTCTTCCTCTCTCTTTCTCTTTTTGCTTTTTTGTTTATGAAGAATAGAGAACGTAAGAGAATAGAGAATATTGTAACTTAGAAGAACAGAGAATATTATAAACGTGAAAAAATTCAAACTCGAGATTTTCGAAACCTGAGTTCGAAAAACACAATTTTGGAAAATGTCAGTCTGTGACAAAGATAACTCAAAAACGTTTTAATCTAGATGATTGAAATTTCGTATACGGCTTTTTGACCAAACTGGTAAATTTCTATTAAATTTTGAGCAATATATATATATATATATTCACAGGAAGTCTGGGTGTTCGAAAACAAGCTAACTACAAAACGAGAAAATTAGAAGGATAAAATATGATTCACAGTTTTAACATCTATAGAGTAAACACCTGTCAAAGTTAGAGACAAATCCAACTAAGGTTTGACCATCTGTCGATCTGTATTTCAGAAGCATGTAAAAGCGATAACTCAAAAACGCAATGATTTAAATATATCAAATTTGGTAAGGCATTTTGTGACTGAAATTGCACTTCTGAGTCAAATCTTGGTTTTAATCGATTGGGAAAAAAGCCTCTAAAACAGAAATTCGATTATCAGATATTTAGAATAGCATACCAAGAATTAAAGCCATAAAGATTACTAGAAATGCTATATTCATGCCAAGGGTGGATATTTCGTAACTATTGTATGAAATTGCTGTGCAAAACGCTGTCTACTTTATTCAAAGTCCACATTTTTTAATATTTTTTTGCAAGGGGGGGGAGGATCACCTCTGTTAAATTTTATGCGAGAAAGTTTTGGGGAGACCTCTTTTACTGATTGAAGGATGCACTTTAGAATTTTCATTTGCCGGTAATATGAATATTTTTAATATCATTTTTTATATCAATATATATATATATATATATATATATATATATATATATATATAATATATAATTTAATATCAATATAATTTTTAACATTAATATTGTTACAAACCTGCAATTCGGCTTCCCAGCATAGTTTGTTCCATCATCAGAAAGACTGTTTTAAAGTCATTGGTATTGGGCGGAGTCCGGGTGTCGCCACAGAGGTCCCAGAGCTTGGCGACAAACTTGGCGACGAATTTGGCGACTTTGGTGCCAAAACAGATTATACCCGAAACATGGAGAATTTTCCCGATCCGCCCAGTGGGAACCGAGATACGCCTCGAACGTTCCTGATTGGTTGAGAGGCTTCTAGCTCCGCCTCCTGAGACCCATAAAAGGGTCTGCAGCTGCCAGAGCAGCGAAGTCAGTAGCCAGTAGTCGAGAAAGAGTAGTCGGAAACGACGGAGCGGAATGGTCAGAAGCCGCAGAGGAGTCGTAGTCGGAATCGACAGAGTCGTATGCTGTTGTATGTTGCACGTCTCTCGGTTGAAGATAATCGTCTTCTGTGCTGTATATAGTTATCGTTTTTGTGCTGTCCTGCGTGTCTTCGTGTAAATAAACGTCGTTGTTTCTTTTTCTACTGCTGACTGAGCGTTCTCCACACCATATAACTTCCACTATCCAAACGAACCCCGGTAAAATTCACAACAATATATTTAAATTATTATTTTTGATATCATCAAATTAATAATATATTTTTTAATATCATATATCATCTAACCAAAATATGTATCTTGTAATGCTTTAAAAACGTTTTTTCTTATATCTGTCGAAAAATCGGGCTTTTAAAATGCCACAAATGATGCCCAGGGACGTAAAAAATAACCACAAGGTAGGAATAATTTATGCTGAGTTCTCTCTGTGTTACACACACACACACACACACACACACAAATGGTTTGTATTTGTCACAATTGTTTTAGAAACTATTCATAAGTTCAAGTAGGCGTAGATTCAACTACGCACTGCGCAAAGAAAGGTTACGCGTGCCATTGACAGGACCTCTTTTGATAAGCCATTCATTGATTCAATGAAGAGAAACAAAATTCAGAGAACGGGAAATAACCATGCAGCTTACAAAAAAAAAAAGATTAGTTGTGAAGTTATTGTATTTTTCCCTAAAAGCTACCATCCTGAAGATTCGTACTTCTTCACATTTCATTTCATTTCAAGTTCATCAAACGAATTTACTGTCACTCGAATTAGCATTTAACATCTCATTAATAATCATCTCTCTCTTGGCTCCTCTGAGACGGATACATCGTGTCATATATCAAAGGTATTTGCAGCAGCTCCTCTAATTTCGTACATAGTGTCATTTGTACTGGCTACTTGCTTATATGGGTAGTACTTATTTCCCATAGAGTCCTGCAAAACCATCATTGGATCATAAAGAAAGTTTGTTTACAAATGTTTTCTAAAATATCTTTGATAAGGATCAAAGAATGTTGTGGAAATTTCGAATCAAATTTGCATATAAATTGCTCTTTGCAGTCTGCTGTTTTTGCAACACGGATGCTAGATTAGTTTTAATTTATTGTTTGTTTTATTGATTATTTAATTTTTACAATGCATTATTTAGAAATATTGGTGGATTTTTTTTTTTTTTTTTGACAATCATGGTTTAGAAATAGAAAAAGAATAGAACAAATTATTTAATATTTCTTTGTGCTATATTTGCTTTCAAATTATATCTGGTTCTATATCATTTACTATTTTATAGAATTAATTTTTGAGATTGCATATGCTATACTTAATTCTAAATTTATCTCATTTATGTTTTGCTATAAATTCCATTCTATGTTATTTTAAATTCAATTCAAAATTCTAAAGAAGATTTTTTTTTTGCTATTTATTTGTATCATTGTGTATTTTTTTTTTTTTTTTTTTTTTTTTTTTTTCCTGCTGGCTTTCATTTGCCTCTCAGCTTTACAATTTTTTAGGGCAGCTGGAGTGTAAACAAATAAATCGCTAAATTCAAACTTTTTTTCCAGCCTTCAGTTTTTACTCCAAATAGTTTGCTAACAAAATGCTAGCCCCTGCATTTTGCCTACTTCTTTGAAAGCATAATTTTTACAAGCTGCGCAATATCGACGAATTGATACGCACAGTTCAAAAGTCCTTCAAAACGCTCTGCAAGGCCATGAATCAAGTTTGGAAAACTATTATTTCTAAAATTGTGGCTATTCATTAAAAAAGAGTTTTCAGAAATTGAAAGTATATTTTTAATTAAACATTAATTGAAATATCAACATTTTACCTGAATAACCACAAAGTATATCATCTCAAAACTGCTATTTTTAGATAAAATTAAAGTTCTTAAAAAATTATTTTTTTCAGTGACACTGATTTTATTTTCGAATAATTTCTTCTCTAATTATAATAAAAGTTTAAAAATATTTTTGAAGTTTATTTTTAGCCACCTAAGACTATCAGCCTGTTCACTCGATTATTCACTTTTTAAACTATCAATATGGAAGAATCAAACCATTTTATTGACTCATCTCGCAACGGTTAAGTGCATTTTGGTGCTTGATAAACTTTCTGTTTACACTTATGTCTTGATTTCTTTTATATTTTGTTTTCTCTAACTGAATTGAAAATCGATCATCTTTAGAGCATAATATTTGGCAGTTTCAGTGATTAGCAAGGCATTGAAATAAATGAAGGTGTAAAAATGTTCACTGAAGCAGTCTAAAAAGTTCCTATAGCTTTGTGTTTAATTGTGATTATTGCAATTCAGCAATAAGTAACATAAATGATTTCTGTACCACATTCATTACCGTTATATATTTATATATAGACAATGAAAAGTATTTTATATAACTATATTTTAGTTACGGTGCTTATATGCACGCGCGAGTATTAAATATATTCATTCATTATTTATTTATTGATTTTTGCGTGAGGCAGCAGATTATTCTTTTATAATTAAGAGGGAATTTTAGAAAATAATATAAAGACATTCAAATCGATATTAAAACATAATCATATTTCGTCATCGAGGTTTGAATCTCCTTTCAATTATTCATTTTGTCCTTTCTTCCGAGACGAGACGTTAGAAATTTTATTTACAAATTTGGCAATAATTCTGGTAAAATTGTTTCATTTATTATCTCTATAAAAGATAATTCAGTAGTCTCTACTTCAAGAGAAGCGCGCCTCTTATCTGAAAGCAAACAAGCAGGTCAACAGCCTGCAACACAAATCACAGCCGGGCACGTATTCCAACACATACTTTATAAACCTGCGAGAGTGGTCTCCCCAAAGTTTTCTCGCATATTCACTAATAAAGGTTATTGCAAAAAATTGTGGAGTTTAGGTAAGGTAGAGAAGGCTTTTCATGGCATTGGCGTATAATAGTAATAAAATATTACCCTCTATCGTAATTTAGCTTTTAACTCAATTTGTCTTGTGATTGGCGAGAGTTTTGGCGATTAATATTTGGCATGCGGTTATTAGTATCCGAAAGTCGCATTTCTGTTTTAGACAAGTTTTTCTGAACCAATTCAAACCAAAATTTGACACAATCTGCAACTTCAGTCACCAAAATCACACACCAAATATGATATATTTGTCATTGCTTTTTTAATTATCGCGTTTATGGGTTTCTGAAAGTACTGGCGACAGATGGCCAACCTCTTCTTGGATTTGGCTCAAAAATTGATAGGTGCCTACATTATAGATGTTAAAGCTGTATACCGAATTTTAACCATCTAACTCTCTTCCTTTTGTAGTTAACGTGCAAGCCTATTTTCGAGCAGCCGGAAAGACAGACTTCCTCTGAATGGAATTCAAAATTTGGGTGAAATCTACAAATTTGGAGTGAAGACCATGCACCAAATTACATGAATCTAGCTCAAAACATTTTTGAGTTATTTTTGTCATAGGCAAATAGATAGACATAGTGCCAAAAATGTGTTTATCAAACTGAGGGAGATCTGCAAAATGAAGATTCATCAAAATCTCGAGTTCGGATTTTTTTAAGAATTTTAATACTTTCTGTATATTTCGTATACGAGTAAGTAAAAAGGAGTGGATTATTTTTTATTGATTTTGCTATGTATTACATATCGAAATAAATGAAAAAATGACGATTTACTATACGAAAAAAAAAGACATTCGAAATTGAAAAGTGTGCTTTCAAATTTTTTCAGCATATTGGTAATGAATCTAGTTTCAAAGATTTATTTTTCTTTAATTCATTTTTTTTTTAGAATTTTTCAGCGCAGACAAATTAAATGCTGATTTTTCAAAACGAATAACTATTTTGGAAACGAAAATTCAAAGTAATTTCAGATTTGTTTTTATGTCGTTTAGTATGACTGAAACTTCTTACGAACTCTATTGATTTTGAGTACTAAATGAAATGTTGAAACTAACAAAAGTTAAGCTATGATTCTCAAAATTTAATTTTTGATCATCAGCACGATTTTCTCCCACTTCTCCAAAACAGAGAAAGCATGCGGCAACGTGTCGAAGTCTTCTAAATATCATTTAAAATGACGTTAATAAGGTCATGTGAAAAAAAAGGAGTAAAAAAAGTGGTTTAAAATTATTTCAAAGAAAAAGTTAAAGCTTCCGAATTGTTCTTGAATTCCTGAAATTTTTTTATCAATAATTGCTTTTAATGAATAAAATTCTAGAGCTTTGCAATTTAATCTGCAAACTATTAAGACTTCAAATATATACAAAATAGCAAGTTTAGTTTAATTAGTTGACGTCCCGTTTTAAAGTAGCACTAGGACTATTTTGGGATGAGCCTCTAATTTTGTACCATGGGCAGATGACGAGAACAACACCTGAGCTGACACCCTACCAAATTCCTCCACCACACCAGTGGGAGAAAATACTAAATAGCAAATTTGAATTTTTCAGAGATTTATTGCATGCTTAAATTCAAAATCTAATAACAATTAATGATACCTTAAACTGTATAAAAACTATGCTTAAATGAAAATCAATTATATTCATTATCCTTTAAAATCATTCATTATCAATCAAAATCAAAAATTTATCATCATTAAAAAATATTCGTTATTAGAACAATAGACGGAAATTATTCTAAAAAGTTACAACAGAAATTTTAATTTTTTTTTTTTTAATTCTGAGAACTCTCCATTTCTCATAAACGTAAAATGTGAACATAGTAATAAATGTAAAATGTGTATAATATTTTTACTATTGCTGTTATAGTAGTTCGATGAATAAGACATAATAAATCTAATTAGTAATAAAGTAACGAAATATATGGAATTTTTACTATTAAAGTAATAATAAATTAACAATTATAATTTAAAAAAAATTCTTTTGATGATGCTCACATTAAAATAATTATGAAACACTCACAAAATAAACAGTGTATTGTATTTAAAATAATCACACGTATTATTTTTAAAATATTGATTGCAACTTTTAACTAATGTATAATTTTTATACTACTTTCTCTAATATTATTAAATAATTAAATTTAACACCCTGAGTGTCAGCATACAGCTGTCTACTTTACCAATAACCACATAGGTAACTTCTGTTACATGCTAGTGTAGGATTTTCTAGCTGCTCGAATCTCTAAGATTATTATTATTATTATTATTATTTTGTATAATATGCATGTTATACAAATATTACAATATTAATTTAAACCTGAATAAATTCTTCACTAGAAATTAAAACAAGTGTATAATTTATGAAGCTTCCTTTGATCAACACCGCTTATAGATTAGAGCCCAACAAGCTCCTTGGATCAGATTACCCTGATAATTGAATGGGTTGTGCAGTCTAATACAGAATTTAAATAAACTTGTTATCGAGTTGTTGAGCGTAATTTTTTTATTGGAACCTCAGATTATAATTTCCTAAAATAAAAATAATTTCAAAATTGTAGAAATACTTTTGGAAGTAGAAGAATAGATTAGAATGACTGTTGACAAGTAATGTTGTTTGCCAAATAATGCTTTAAAGGTTAGCCAAGTATCAGGCTATCAATCAACCGACTATTCGCAAACAAATTATTTATCTAGAATTTTTTTTCAGGCCGGTAAAAAGAATCCCAAATAGGCAAAAAGTTGATAATAAATGGTTTCCTTTTTACTTCAAGGCCCTACCTTTGCAGGAAGCTCGAAAATGACGGCCGGTTTTGCATGATTTATTCCGATTAGCGATAACTTTCCTCTTTTGTCCAATAAAGAATTTTCTTTCTCTTCTTCTTTCCGGCAGTGTTGTGAAAAAGGAGTGGCGGTTTACATTTAAAGTCAGAGTTATAGTAACAACTGTTCTATACAAATTCAAAGAGGTAACCAACACTCACAGTTAAGAAAATGCAATGATTCCGAATATTGTATTATTTTTTTTTCTTCTATTAAGCGGATTTAAAACTAAACTACGGTTCGTGAACTTATTGAGTCACGTTCGTAAATTGCGGCTTGTTTTTGAATGAAAAAAAAATGGTGGAAAATTTAGGTAATTGTGATAAAAACATCTACTTTTAAATAGTGTTCGAATATTTTTTATGTCTTCCTTCAAATTAAAAAAAAAAGATATAATCCTCTTAAACATGCTGCTTAAAACATGTCTGAAATTTGCTTAGTAGCTTAAAACATTAAATTTGTTTTTAAATTTTGTAGTCTAGAGAAATTTTTATGAAAGGACGGAAATGGGGTCTATATATTCACTTAGAAATGGAATTGCAAGTAGGAATAATTTTTGAAGCCCTTGTTTAACCAAATGAACTCTCCATTTTGTCATGATTTTGAATGATTCGTAATTTGATAACTGAACTGTCACCTCCTACTTGGAACATTCCCATTATAATGGTATAATTTTCTTTTGGATTCTAGTTAAGTGTTCAGTAAAAATTTTTAAATAGTAATTTAAATATATAATTTTAACCCAAAATCAATGGGGAAAAAAATCAATAGAAATTCTGCCCAAAATATTGATAAACACTTTTTCTTCTTCACTGACTCGACAATTCCGGTTGAACCCTGGCTTTCCTCAGAATTCCATTCTATGGCCTCCTGTCCCTGCTAAGATTTTCCAGTGTGTAACCTAGAGGCACGGTGGCCGGGTGATAAGGTCTCGGCTGCGGAACCGGAAGGTTTCAGGTTCGAGACCCGATTCCACTGACGGACCATCGTGTGAGCGAGTTTAGTTCATGTTAAATTGTCAGGACCACACGCTGGTGTGGTGTGGCAGTTTGGAAGGGGTGCCAACTCTGGTGTTGACCTCGTCATCTGACCGCGATTTAAAATTACGAAGTTCGATTCAAATTCGCTCTAGTGTTGCTTTAAAATGGGGTGCTAATTGAACTAAACTAAACTGAACCAATTTTTATCTTAGTAGTTTTCAAAACTAATTCACCTAAGTTTTGGTCTTCCTCTTTTCCGCATGCCACATTGGTAAGCAAAATATATGTGTGTGTGTGTGTGTGTGTGTGTGTGTGTGTGTGTGTGTGTGTGT
>JAPMOR010020741.1:228351-250497 GCA_026543865.1 Argiope aurantia
TGTGTGTGTGTGTGTGTGTGTGTGTGTGTGTGTGTGTGTGTGTGTGTGTAGTGGTTTGATTGTAAGCCAATTTTATAAGAGCCCTGCACATTTAATCATCTGCGTTTTAAATTTAATAATATCTGGCTCTTTACATTTACATACTTTGTAAATTTCCTAATTAGTTCTTCTCATCCAATAATTATCTGATTTAAACTCCACCAAATGTTTTATTTAATTCCTATTTCAAATATAGAAAATCTCTTTATTTTTCTTAGTCATTTCCCACGTATTAATAAAGACTACTCTACGGAAAACCAATGCAAAATTTAACTCAAATTTTACAGTAGCTGTATGGAAAAAAAATTATGAATTATGTGGAAAATGTTGAAAAAGGAATTTTTATTACTAGGATTTATTTTTTATCTCTTGAAAACTTTCGACTCAGCTTAACAGTTCAAGTCTTAGAAAAATTGTTTTGTTTGCATTTTTTATAAAATGTTTCACTAATAATGTATGCCCTTTAAGGGAATCGTTTAAGCTGATGCTTTCCGCTTTTAAAATTTAACAACCTGAAATTTTTAGCCGGAACACTGTAGCACTTTGCAAAGTAAAGGGATAACAAAATCACCATGCCTCGAGAACGAGGGTGAAAAGTTATCGGAGTAAAATCTCACTGTTATCAGTAATATATCACTGATGCAATAATGTTGTGGTTGATGAATGGCCTACTTGGGAAAAATAGGTGATATTTAATGATTAAACGCAACTGAAACTAAAACAAATAAAACCAGGTTGCTGATTTGTGTACAAAGCTTGTCAATAAAAAAAAATATTAATTCTCAACGAAATTAATTTTAATTTCCTTTACCTTACAAATTCTTGATCCGATTTAATTATTAAATCCTACAATTATTTTTAACATAACAGTCCCATGTCTTAAAAAGTATAAAAATATATATTGTCTAACAAATTCTATGATTTATTACTAAATATCCACAAATGATACTATATACTAAAACTATTTAAAGTAAAAATTTGTTAAACACACAGACACACACACACAAATATTTTTTAGCGTTATTTTTTTTTCCTTTCTTTTTTTTTTTTTTAAAGTTAGAAACTGAAAGTGATATAATGGAGTTAGAATTTTTTTTTCCTCTTTAAAAAAGAATAAAAAAATGAATTAACCCCAAAGAAAGTTTAGAATAATCATTGTAAAATTATAAAGAATCGATAATTCCTACAATAGCCTAAAAAAATTTAACATATTTTTTTTCTTATTTCCTTCCCCCCCCCCTTTTCAGAAATTAAAACTTAAATTTTTTTAAAAATATTTATAGTATAAAAAGTTTTTGCCAAAAATTAAGAGATAATTAAATGAGTTTAATGTTTTCGTAATATATGGAAGAATGGATATCTTATTTCAGCTCGATTTTGATTAGTTAACACAATAACAACAAAGGAAAAAAAATTCAAAAACGATATATAGTAATTAGAATTTTTGGTAATTCATTTACAATCCTATCGTTAAAGTGCTTTAAATAATAAAAACTGTTTATATTTCCCTGATTAGCGGCAATTAAAGAGCAAATACTTGAAAACAAATCATCACGATAATATCATGAATGAATCTCACGATTCCATTCAGTCCCTACTTCTGTCCTCTCAAATTATCATAAATTAGATATCGATTATCTATAGCACATGTCCAAAAATAGTTTCCTAGAAGTTAACAAAAGATCAGGTGAATCTCGGAGTGCCGATATCGAAACCGTCGCCTTGGCGCCGGGAAGTTGGCGAACCGGCTCTTGTGGGGCGAGCGCCAATTCGAAGACGAACAGGGAGGTAAAAAGACATCTCTCAGTTCGTGACCTTGGTCCGAGTGGGGAAGGAAAAGTTTTACACTTGGGGTCCGTTCCTATTTTGCGGCTTGACCCGTGTTTTGCTTCATTCCACGATGGTGCCGCTCTCGAGGTAAGTTCATACTCTTTTGTAACACCGAGACAGTTTCCGACTTTTGCCCCAAGCAGTGCCTTTTTTGACACTTGTCAGAATATTGTGTATCAAGTCTTTTCTCCCGTCCAGTGAATGCACGTGATTACTCGGACATGCCGCTCAGGTTGTTTATGTTAGAAATGATGTTAATCAGGAAAAAAGTTCTTTTCATTGGGATTGCATAACGAAGTTCAGTTCTTTTCAGTTGAAGTAATCGTGTGGCATGATCCTGAATGTTCTAACAATTGTTCCATTACTCCTTAACTTTGCCATCGACGAAAAAGTGATAAAAAGATTTCAGAAAAAGGCATTTCTTTCCTGTTGTATCATGAATTTTAAATCTATTTTTTCTTATAAGTATTGCTCAAATACGCAAATTCATATGAGCTGATACATGTCCTGTCAGCCATCCCATTTCTGGTTGAGTCCCTGATAAGTTTGAATTAATCCTGTAGTATAAGATTGTGTAATATTGTCACTGAAATTTAAATATAATATTAATTTTAAAAAACATTTATTCTTTATTTAAAAGGAAATGACTCTTTTTTAGACTTTTCATTTGTACATACAGATTTTTCTTTGCTTCCTAAAATATATAAACAAGCTCACGCACGCATCATTTAAGAAATTTTATCTTTATTTTCATTTAAACCGTGAATAGGTATGACATTTTATATGATTAAGTTTTCATAAAACTTTAACAGATAGATATTTATTTTATAGCATGAATAGGTTTATAAAATACGATATTTTCCCCTCTTCTCCTTAACAATATATGACTTTTATTGGATTAAAAAACTGTTATTTACATTTTATGCATAGGCATTTAATGCATGTTACTAGTACATTTATTTTTTGTTATATATCATTTACATTTTATGCATGTTATTTCACTTATTTTATGAAGAATATAAAAATTCATTAATAGAAATGACAGATCTTTGAAAATGACATGAACATATACAGCATTTAGCAGAAGGCTCTACTGATGGAAATCTTATATTATCTTTTAGAAACATATTATTCCACTCAATTATTTTCTTGTTATCGTAAAAAGTTTTCGGTTTGATATATATTGTTGCCAGTTGCCACATTTTGATACAACTTTGCAATCAATGCATAGCATGACTCATTTAATTTCTAAAATGATGTATTATGTATATGAACCGAATTAGAAAAGGTTCAACCCCTCTAGAACAAGTTCTCCACAGACGCATGTCTGTTATGATGTATTATCAAACTTTATAACCTGTTTGCAACTAGTTGATATTTTTTTTTTCTGTATCAAACTATTTGTGGTTTACTTTTAGGGGTGCAAAAGAGACTTTATATTCTGATAAGTATTTTAACAGCGCATCAAGTAGTGAAAGTTTATTTATCTTTCTTTTGTTATTCAGCTTACAAAAAACGAGATTTCTACACCAAACAAATAAATGAATTTTAAAAATCAGTTAAAAAATTTAATGTGTTTTTTCATTTTCTTCAATTTCCCTGCTTCCTCAAAACAAATGATTTTTTTTTTTGGAATCGGTTACGAAAAAATTCTCTCTCTCAAAAAAAAACGTATATTAATTATTGAATTAGTTAGCCAAATAGATGTTTATTTGTGATTGAATTTTATTTTATAACTTGAGAAATATCAGTATTTTGTTCTCCTTTAAGCTCTAAATTAAAAAAAATATTATATTGTATTAATAAAAAGAACAATGTTTTGCAATTAACAATACATCAAATAGGGTTGTATTTTCCTTCTTCTATTAACCTTCAAAAAATTTTATAATAAACATGACTAATTATTAAGAGTATTAAGACAAACACGCTTCATTTCGAATTATAGAATTATCTATAAAATTTATCTTTGAAAATTTTAATTTATATTTTAAATTTCTTTTTTTATTTCTTTTATTTAAAATTTTTTCTTTTTATAAGATGTGCTCAATTCAGAAGTACCTTTGTTCTAATTTTTTGAAAATTTAAAATGAATCCAATTCAAACTTTGAAACTTTGCTAAAAATACGTTTAAAATGTAATTTTTATTCTTTAATAAGATAATGTTTACCAAAATCCTTAAAAATGTGCAATAACACAACGGCTGTTTAATAATTTTATCAGTATCTTGTATCCAAAAAATATGTGCATACTTTAAATAGATATTATATAACTAATTAATCATAAATAACATACTTCTTGGTCATTTTATCAAAATGTGGAACTTCTTCAGCTATTGGAAGTTGCAAATATTTAACCATTATTGACCAGACACTGCTCATGACTTGTATAAAGTCATTACAAGATCACTAAACATATGAATAGCTTTGAGGATGTAACTTCCCATATTCTTGCAAAAAAAAAAGCGGTGTGTAATTTAATAAAATATGTGTAATAATCCAATACTTCCTTCTTTATCTTAATCATTTGCTAACTAAAATTCCAATAATATATGACTTTATGTCACAATTGTAATATGGAAAGTCCCATCCTGCTGGAAGAAACGTTTTTCATTCTAAACGTATCTTCAATGCATTTCTGTTGTAAATTGAGGAAAGCATGTCCAGTCACAGTTTTCTGAAATTTTTCGATCCGACTTTTGCATGATTAAAATTTTGACCCCCCCCCCTTTAAAAAATTGCCTTTTTACTACATCACGTAAAAAGAAGGATTGGTGTACTCTATGGGGAATGAGGTCTAATCTCGAGGACGTTTCGCCCAATAGGCTGAAAGGATTAAATAAAACAGCTCCATACTAATTCATACCCCATACAAGTATAATATTCTACTGCAAAATGAAGATTTCGAATAGCTATAATTACGATGTTTGACTGAATCATTTTGTATGAAAAAGCGTCGTTTATATGAAATAAAGATAATAATTCTGAAAGAGGGATATCATTGCATTCATTAATTAGAATCGCGATGTTTCCATTAGGTGACAAGGTTTTATATCTGTAACTTATATAAGGTTTAGAATAACAAGGTTTTACATTAATTAGAATATTAAGATGTTAGAATATTTGATATTAAGTAACAAGGTTTTACATTAATTAGAATTTTGATTTTAGATATATAATAACAATTGTTTAAACAATAGTTATTCGAGATTATGGCATAGGACATTTTGGAGGTTATTCTTTCTAATAGATACTTTTTCAATATTAATGTCTGTCAGCAAATTGTATTTTCTTTTCTCTCTTACGTTTTAGAATATTTTCCCCTCAAATCTATTGAATAGATAATTTGTCAAACTTAAGATCGCGATGCTGCGATCTGCTGGAAATTTTGACTCTAGTTAATAATTTATCCGTGTGTGAAAAATAATCATTCTTTGAGATTTCTTTTCTCTTTTCCTTTATTTTTTTATGCATTTGTCGCCGAACTGTTTCTCAGCCTTCTCTCTAATTCTCAGCCTTTTTTCTTTTTTTTTTAAATGCAAAGTTGTCTGTATATAATATGACTTTTTCGGTCACATTATCTGACCTTTTCCTGAAATATAATGAAAAACAAATTAACCTAAAATGAAACAGATGATCAAATGATTATGCCACTCTTTTACTTATTGGCAATTCATTAAAATTACGTTAAAAAAAGTTGACTGGATTTAATTTAAGACATTGGTACAAGTATTTAAATCACTTTTATAGTATAATTTAATTTTTGATTAATGCTTAGGTATTTTCATACTTGTAAAGTACTCATTTTTATTTCATTTCTGTAAAGATTTAAAGATGTTTTTAGGGCTTCACGATTTAATGGTTTTGCTTTATATATATATATATATATATATATATATAGTTAAAAAATTTGGAAAAATTATTTTTATTTATTCTATTTATTTTTATTGTTTCCTACACTTTAATCTTGATGTTCTCATAGTTCATAATCCATTTTCATAATTATTATTAATTTATATCGTAAACCTGTCTTCACGCTGATTCACTATTAGATGCATCTCTGGTAAGGAATCAAAATTTAATTGCTATGAATTTATTAAAATTGATTGATTGATGGATTCTCAAATTCTGAAAATGTCAAAATATTATATTATGTTATATTTTCTTCAAAACACAAATATCTAAGATTTCAAAACAATAACTTATTAGAGAGCAATTGAAAAATCATTTACAAATTTTCATCTTCACAAATTTGAAAGTAATCAAGTTAAATAAAAAGCACTTTATTCATAATCAAGACTAAATTCCGGACATTTTTTTGATCCGGGACAAAAAGTGGGGACGGTCCCGGGTAATCCGAAAACATATGGTTACTATAATTAATGTAATTATCTTGGAATGGAAAAATGATATTTAAAAAAATAAATTTTTCAGTCAGATAACGCATTTCCATTTAATACTGCGTTCAGTTTACAGAACGTCCCAAACGCGTACCTTAGCCGTAACCGTATCTTCTGAAAATCAAATTCGGTAAACAAAACTAATCTCTTCTTTTGGGTTTCTGTGTTTTCCTTTCCGCCTCTCTTTTTCCCGCCTCTGGCTCACGGAACATACTTTTCTCACCGTGCAGTGAACGTCCCCGATTAACGAATGCTTCGTTGTTTCTAATTTACGTTCCTGCGGTTCGGACTGAAATAACTGCTGGTGAAGAGATTTTTCAGCGGTGCGGTGTTTTGAAGTTCGATTGCGTCGTTCATCTTCTTTAAAAATGCGAACTGCGAGAGCAGCGATGGTATAAGAGCATTGTTTGCGTCAATTCTTCGCAATTCAGTGTAACTTGACTAATCCTAGCTGGATTAGATTACAGTTGAACATTCTAATTACAATGGATAGTCGGTTGCCGAACATTTCTGATTGTAATCGAACCTATTCGAATATTTTTGTTAGAATATTAGAACGGAAAAAGGATGAATACCTATCTTATCACTTATAAAGTAATCACTGTTGAGCATCTTCCATTTTTCAAGTATGTGAAATGTAATATCTTTTATTCAAATATATATTAATTTAATTTATATTCTAATTCATTTCCAGTTTTTCATCTTAAATTAGCTGATATTAACTTATTCTAAAATACTCTATTATTTTCTGATTCAAGTCCCACTTTTTTATTTTAATTATTTCTACACAAGCTTTAAAAATTGGTCCAGAATTTAGATCTTACGTCGAAACGAAAGGATATATATACCTAGCACCGCCGGCATTTCTTTCAGCAATATCTAAGGTTCTCTCGTTTGAATAGTCACGTGTCAAAGAAATTCCTTTAAGAATCTCTTAATTAAAACACCGAGGGGAAAATTTTCCACACTTTCACTTGTGTCCTGTTGTAAAGAGACGTGTTTCATGTGTCATCCCATTCACAAGTTTACAAGTCACGCTCTTTTGTGAAAAAAATAATTGAATTTGTCTGCTTTTCTCCCACTCATCTGCAAAACTATGTTAAACACACACTATAGAAAACTGGTGATTTAAACATTCTTACACTTTCCGAGCGAAGGAATAAAAATCCCTAATACTTTCAACATTCTTTTAAAAATACCTAAGATTCCCGTCTTTAAGTGTACACTTGCCAAAGAAATCTCTATCAAAATATCATAGAGAAATCACTGAAAGAGATTTTGCTCTTGTGTCACGATGTAAACTGGCGTATCTCTTATTGCTTTTTCTCTGTACAAATTTAATTCCGGGATGAAATAAATTGAAGTTAAAATCCAAAAATTCCATCTTTTTGGCCAAGCGCTGATAAAATATTTACACATATGTATTAGGATGGGAGTGGGAGTGGAGCGGCGAGGTCAAGTATTTAGCCCTTTATAATCTGTTGCCCTCTAATGCATTCAAGAATGAAGTCAAGAAATCCGATCATTTCACTAATAAATTGGAAAATTCTCAGCCCTTTGAGTTTAACTTTATAAAACAAATTAACTTGAAATATACTCAATAATTAGTTATAGCATTTTGTTTTATAATTAAGATGGTGTTTCGAATTTAACAGTGTTAGTCTGAGCTTTGAAATATGATATTCTCCAATGAAATAATTTTTTTCCATAATTATTGCTTCTAACCAGGGCTGATAGTTAAATTTTACTTTCTGTTGAAAGAAACGAGTTCATTCGTATTCATTTATTTTTTATTTTTTATTCAAAAAATGATAAATGGGTCTTAAATTAATAAATACCGCACTTCAAAGCAAAGATAAGGACACTAAGAACTAGGAGATCGTTTGATTTCAGCCCGGATTTTTGATTTGTCACTGTATTTTCAAATGTTCATATCGCAGTACATGAGAGTCTCTACCGCAATTCCAGTTGTGCTTATTTTAATTTAATCATCTTCACAAGCGCGATACAATCTATAAATGACTTGATGAGTCATGTGACATGCATGATGCAAGAATTGCTCAAAACGCTCTTCAGGGCAAACAGTTGAACAGATCACCAAATCTGGAATGTAGTTACTGTTTGGGTAGTTGGTATCACTCAGAAAAGTCTTTTTTTTCAAAATTTTAATTTGTATTTAAATTAAAAACTAATCAAAATATTAACACTTTTTGTTAATAATTCCGGGGCATATTATCACATAATGTCCATTTTTACACTGCTTTAAAATTTAAAAATATGTATAGATTTTTAGTGGTATAAATTTTTTTTCCGCATAATTTTTTTCTAATTTTATTATTTTTATAAAAATGTTTTACATTTTATTTTACAAATGTACTATTTCTTGCTGTAGTTGCTGTCTTTATAACACGTGCAGGTTAAATGAATATTATATGTTATTGTTGATGTAATTACACTTTTTTAAAAAAAAATAGTATAAAAACAAACCAATCAAGCCAATGCAACATTATACTGGAAAGTATCAGGATAGAAGCTTGAATCTCCATAAAGAAATTTTTTCGCATCTTCAACAGGTTGTTATAAGGGTTATATGCAGGTTATAGATCAGGCGACTCAAGGTCTTCTCATTCTTGTATAGAAAAATTAACAGTTGTTTGACGAAGGGAACGATAATGAAGTTGTGACATATATCGTAGTATTGTCATATTAACGAATCTAACGGTGTATCAATAATACGGATTATATATTGTTTTTTTATTCTGGAATAAAAATTAAAAATTCTAGAAACGAGCATTACATGTCATTAAGTAAGTTAGTAAAATATTGTAACCATTATAAACTATTATTAAACTAGTTAAATGTTGGTAGATTTTAGAAATTTTGAACTAATTTAAATTTTATTAATAATTTAAAATGACTATGAAAACTTATTAAAAAGCATATCTGTATTATTGTATGGTCAAACAAGGCTTTTGACCTAAAATTCAATAGACCTTTATTGTTTTATATGTATATCATTATAGTCTGTGTATTTTCTGTAGAAGGTTCAAGGTCACATTTTCTGCCTCGTTATTGGTTGTCTAGTACCAGTAACGCGGTAGAAAATATGACTTTGAACCACCTATAGAAAATACAGAGACTGTAGTCCCTTTTGTGGCTTATTAAAAAGAATCTGCTGTATTGTTGTGCTTTTCCTTCAAATTTATTTTGAATAATTTGAAATTTATACCTCCGATATGTTGTCAATTTCTCCTGTTTAGTTATCGAAACTTTTACAATTTTGGCCTTCCAAATTATCCTATATTGTTTTTAATTAAATCGTTTCGTCTGATTACTAAACCGTTGCACAGAATATTTTTCATCAGTTATATCATGAAAAAAAGAAAGAAATCGGGGGAAAACTAGAGCAAACCATTTTACCATGCGTGCATGCATTAAAAAAAAACGAAAGAAACTAACAGATTTATAGAATGTAATAAGCTTTCCCGTTCAGTGATTTAAGTTTTCTTCTTCATTAATGATAGAAAATTTTCTAGTATATAAATGGAGCAAGAATACCATTTAAAGGAACAAACTTTACACTGTGACGCTCGCATTTCGTATTCCTAGTTTCAAAAATCTCTCATACCTGTAAAATGCGAACTAAAATATCGCAATACCTGAATTTTAAATTTCAAAGCCAAGCAAAAAGCTGCTTTGTTTTTCACCGCCCTGTTGGAAAAATATATTGCATAAACATTTCTTCTCGGCAAAGCTCCGTTGAAAGCGAAGAAAGCAAAATTCAATAAAAGCTCCGCGTATGAATGAATAATGACTGCCACATGTGGCATTCGGTTTCTTTTTGTTTGCAGAGAGGGGCGGAAAAGGAAGAAAGGGAAAACATTGATCTGCCCCGCTGGCAGTGATAGGAAGCATTTGTTAAAACAAAATCAAGCCGCAATGCTGATCTTTTTTTTATTTTATTTTAATGATTCTGGGAGTTCATTACTCTAGTTCTAGGTTGAGCAGTTGAAACCTAATAACCAAGAAAAATAGTTTCTGTTAGAATTTCTTATAAACGAAACCTATTTTATTCCAAAATGAAGTTCGGTTGTTTTTCTCAATTTTATATTTTTCCCATCAGAAGTTTGCTTTTTGAATTCTTTTTTTTTCATCATTTATTTCGAGATGTACAAAAACAAACAAAAAATATTGTGGTTATTATAGATATCATTCTTTTTTTCTTTTTTTTTAAAGGCTGATATATCAGAGCTTCACCTTATTTCAAAGTAAAATGTAGCTTTTCTTATAAAAAAATTTTTCTAGTTTTGCATTCCAATTTTTAATTTTTCGCTAGGTTATTTCTCGTTTTTAAATAGGGAAACGCCAATTTAAAATGGAACAAGTAATTTTAAACCGTAACCATATGACGATAACCACAGCCTTTAAGTCAAACCTGTTAAATTTATAAAATTCCATCACCATGTTTAATTCCACCATCATAATTAATGATGGAAATGAGCATGGCCGATCTTCGGCGAAACTACTTATCCAACGATTTCGAAACTTTACCAGCATGTCATATATGCCTCTTATTTTGTACTTAATTCGAAGTATACTAAAAATTATTTCTTGCTTAATTTATTAAGAAACATACAAAATAAGAAAAATATTCCTATTTTAATAGATGACTTTCTTTGAACAAAAATTTGATGGTATTTACAACCGTAGAATTTCGATTGAAATAATATTATTACGGAAATTCAGATAAAACTCCACTTCTGACACCAAATGTTACGGAAGTTTCTCCTCCAAGTCCGTAAAGTCAACAGGTTCGCTTGTAGTGGGTGCATGGTATAAGTCAACATGCCACCATAGCAAATGAATACACCGACACGAATATATAGACACGAATACGCCGATGACAAAACACAACTGAGACGAATAAAAGCAGCCACAAATAGTAATTGGAAGTAAACAACAACCACAGCATACAAATCAGCCAGACAGAACTCAGCAGGAGGAGGAAGGAAGCTACGTAGTTATTCTCTGCGATCTCCCCAAACGCTTGCAATTCTCCACTGTCTCCTCGCTTTAGTTGTGTCCGGCTGCCAACTCACTACTAGACGACTGGCTACTCCACACATACTGAATGCTGATTCTATAATAAACTCCAATATTCGGCGCACAACTCAATTAAAATTGCTTGATCTCCGATCAACGCGTACGCTTCGCTGGACTGACTCAACTCATTCTAAGCGACTCTAATACTAGACGACTGTCTTGAGCTTGGACTGCCGAACTTTTATAGTTTCTGGAGTAAGGGAGAGAAGGTTCTAGATCAATCGAGTATATGTCAGATCCTATTGGTTCTATCACCAAAATTCTTGAAGGTTCTAGTATCAGATATTTTGTGGCCAAATTCGTCTCCAAATTGCTAAATGGTCATCAAGTTTGTTCGCGAAGCCCGGAGATCACTGATCAGCATCCAATAGAGCTGATCGTAAAACGAACTTTCCACGATGGAGCTAGCTGTGCTGGGAAGCAACATGATCGATTCGTAACCATATGAAAAAAGCAATTAATTTAGATTAAATCTATATTTGCCAATATTTATTTTTATATAGAAATATATATTAATTTAATTAGTTGCTCAACTGCGATAAGGAAAGTTTATAAAATATCCACTTTTCAATCTATCATTTAAAGATATTAGATTCTTTAATTCAAGCAATAATTTCAAAAGCTTCCCAGAAACTTAAGAAAGCATAATAAAAATTTAGACGCAGTGCTTCAGATAATTTCATCTAAAACCAAACGATTAAAAAAAATAGTATATCTTAAATTAATTTATATTTTATGCAGCACTTATTCAATAGTTTGCAAATATGGTTGATTCAAACAAAACTGGAAATGTTTTTAAAGTCTGGGGAAAGTAAAATGTAAATGTAAACTGAATACTACACGCAATTTTAATTAAACTACGAAGGAAGAAAGCTATGTTAAAATAATATTTTCTTCAAAAAAATTTTTTTCTTTCGTTCATCGTTTTCAAAAAATATAATGCCAAAAAATTTCATAAAATGTAATACAATGTCACTCATTTTATAAACATCTTAACATTAGGAGTTGTGGTTAACACAAATATGCATGGGTGACATAATGCGAGAGATCGGAGTGTCCAGTGGCACCATAATTTGTTCTCCATATTTCAATATTTTATTATTTATCTTCTGCAAAATGACTAATTTTTATTCATTTTGCTTTACATATTGAATGCTATGATCCGTTGAACCTACAGCTGTCAAATTTTACCCGTAATTACTTCTGGAGAAGTAGATGCTCATCACTAAAATCAAATTCAATTTTTCAATTTTAATTCGATTCAGTTAATTAATAGAATTCTGTCCGTTTCCCTCGATAATTTTGGAGTGTTTATTTTGCAAAAACCATCATTTTCATCTCACTTTAATGTATATATATAATATAATATTATTATATATAATATATATATATATATATATTAACACAATAACGTCGCCTCCCAAGATTTACAAGCGGTAGTCCTGTACGTTGTCAATTGGATTTTAGTACAATAACATCTTCAAAGGTCTGCTAGCTCTGTATGCACTCAATTTGATTTTAACACTGTTATCAAAGTAAAATGCTTTTGTGCGTTTATTTATTTATTGTCGTTAACATATGGCCATTCTTTTCCCTTTCATATATTTTTATATATTTTGTAACAGTATCGCTCATTTTCCTGCACCTCTTTATATTAAAACATCTTTTTTTTTTTTAATAAGTTTAATGAAAATCTGCTTCTTACTCCTAAAATAGCAGAACTACTGCCGCCGTCATGGGTTCTTAGTACTAAAAAAGTCTGCAAAACGGCATTGCAGCTGCGGTACTTGATTTTTTCCCCCTTCTTCGGTCGTTCTTGACTGGCATTATCCCATTACACTAATTGGTTTTAATATCAGCACTTGAGAAAAATGCATCGCCACAAAGATGAGCTTCACCTTGTCCCGCTTTTTTAATGAAAGACTATCACTAATGAGTGGATGGGCGTCGGATGCGTTACTTTCGACAAAGTTTATATTAACTCATTTAATATGCACGCAACAGACTTAAGTCACATTTTATACTCCGTCATAGGGTCAAACCAGATTTTAATCTGGAATGTTTTGATATTCCATAGAAAAATTGTAAAGAAAACTAATAAACCGTTGCTTTGGCTGTCATGGTAACTAATTATTCATAAAAACCAACCCATCATTTTTGTCTTCAATTCCTTCCCCCCCCCACTACCCCACTTTTGTTTTAAGCTCAAGATAGAAAGACTGGTGTGTTGGAACATAGAGATGCCCTGGTGCATTTAAAAGTGTTTTTAAAATGGCATGAAGAGGAATATATTGGGACTTCAACTCGTGAGTTTCTTCTGAGTTTTAAATTAATTACCTCTTCGTATACGAAGCATACAATGGGTTGGCAATTACATATACATTGCAATCATCAAAAAATTAAAACCTGAGATTTTGATGCATCTTTACTTTACAGACTTCCGTGAAAACGAAAAACACAATTTTGGCATTATATCTGTCTGTTTCTGAACAGGATAATTGAAAAAAGCTTTGAGTTGAACAGATGAAATTTGCTATATGATCTTTATACTATAAATTATAGATTTCTTTCAAATTTTGAACGAAATCCATTCAAAGGAATCTATCAGTACGGCTGTTCGAGTACAAGCAAATACAATAATTACAGAAAGTACAGAGCAAGAAAAATAAAATTTGATACATAGATTTAGCATCTAGAATGTCGATTGGTACTAAACTATATTCGTCACTTGTTCACCAATAGTATGAGAGAGCCCACAACTTTCGGGCATTAAAAAAAAATCTGAGTACTGGTGGCGTAAATATGCTTCATCAAATAATCAGATTGCGCTAAGATTGTTTTCTTTTACTTTTGGGATTATTTCAAAAATCGTGTTCTTGCTAATGCCTCAAATTTAAGATTCCCTGTTGGGTGTGGTGTTACAAGTTAAATCCAATTTCTTTGCCAACATTTTACGGAAGAACGACATTCACAATACCGGATTTAAGAGAACATGCCCCCTCGCTAAAAGTTTTCTCTTGTAGCCACTTGTCGTATGATTCCCATGGCACTTCCAAGGAAATACTGAAAAGCAGAGACTGAATCAAAACAGCAACCAACAATAAAAATAAGGCTCCAAAGAGATAAAGAAATTACGAAAGGGTGATGTTAAAACCTTTAGCAAAACTGCCTCCTTTAACACAACAATTGTTTCAAAAAGGAAGCTTGCAAGCTCAGAAGGTTGACTGTTGGCTCTCAAGGTCACCAGAGTGGTATTGAACCCATCTCAATCGACTGCTCGAAAACTCATCCAATAAAATCACTCGACCTGAGAGACTGTTCGATAATACTTCGCTTTCCCTCGTTTTCTTTTCTTCTGTTAATCTGATTATAGTTACTTTTTGTAATTTCAGAAATTTCTCAGCTGTATGGTAGAATCCCATATTAGCGGAGATTAAATAAATTTAAAATATTTTTTTAAAAAAGCCCTTTTTAATTCAAAAACTTATGCTCATTGTACAGAAAATTACATTGTGAAATAACAAATAATACAAAAATAATTCTAAAACTGATTTTTTTTTCCCCACTAAGTTTTTCAAGCAAAAGCTTTTGAAAGATGGATTCAAAGATTAAAAATAAAAAGCATTTTATTTTTAATCTTTCAACTCTCAAACTTTCAACTTTCAAAGCAACTCTCTATAATTTTTATTTTACCTATTCAGCAATATCATATCATACTCGGTTATATTTTCTCTTTAAATAATTCCATGAAAAAGGAATAATAAGGAGAATATAATTCATTTCATTCTAGATGGGAGGTATTTTTTTTAGTGTTAAATGTATTTTGAGATAATTTTTGTATTTTGTATTTTGAGATGATCCGACCACGATAAATCTAATTTTAAAAAAACAAAACAAAAAAAATTTATTACTTTTATAAACAATTCGCGTCAATGTAGAAAAATTAAGAAATATTCTCATTCTTAGTGTCTATATTTGTGTACTAAATAATTCCAAAGACGCAACATTTAAATGATATGCTTGTTCAAAAGCATTTCAAAAAATATTGCAAAATGTTATTTTAAATATTTGTTTGCCTTTCGGACTTGCCGGGCAACTGTAAAAAAACAATCATTAAACCATGCCTTAACCCTTCTGTTTATTGAAAACTATTCCATTCGTATGCACCGCCAAACGATATTTATTTATTATTTATTTCCGGTTATATTGCTTCAAGGTCTAAAATAGTCGCGAGGAAAATCAAATTAACTCAGAGATGTGGGCTTCCTGTTTACTTTGAAGTCGGTGGTCTTTCAGCTTCCACCGCACCAAAGCAAAATTACTTGAAAGAGAAATCAATTCATTTTGTGAATAACTATTATGAGCTGTTAAAATTGTGCTGATTTATATGTAAATGAAATACGGAGTATCCGTTTTAGAAGCAAATTTCATGGCAATTTTTGCCAGTTATTTTTACATAAATTTTCGGCATTACTTTCGTTTTTCATGAATCACTTTAAGAAATAAATATTTTAAAGAAGGATAGCTGGTCTTGAATGATGTTGTAACTGATTTCCATGACTATAGCGATATTCGAGGTTTTATATATTTATATGAAGTTTATATCGCTTTTATATATTTCTCAAATTGCAGATCGACGGACATTCGTTCAACTGCTGGTTAGATTTGGATTAGAATTTGATAGGCATATGCGGATGTTAAACCTGTGTATCTAATTTTATCGATCTAGCTCTGTTGATTTTCCAGTTGTCTCGTTAACTTATATTCGAATAGATAGACTTCCTCTGACTGGATTTTACTCAAAATGTGATAGAAATCTACACATTTGGTGTTAAGATCATTTATCAAATTTCATCTCTCTTATCTTAAAGCGTTTTTTAGTTATCTTTTACACAGATAAACACATAGACGGGCAGGCATAATGCCAAAAGTGTGTTTTTCAAGCTCAAGGTGGTCTAAAATGGAGACATTCCTCAAAATCTCCAGTTCAAATTTTTGGACAGTTACAATACTCTCTGTATACTTCATATATGAGAAAGTAATAAAAGGAACGAAGCGGGGGCCTGGTGGTAAGGTCTCGGCTTCGGAACCGGAGAGTTTCAGGTTCGAGACCCGATTCCACCGAAAAACCGTCGTGTAAGGGGGTCTGTTGCACGTTAAATCCGTCTTGACCAAACGTCCTCCCGCTGGTGTGGTGTGGAGAGGGGGTGCCATCTCAGGTGTCGTCCTCGTCATCTGACCGTGGTTCAAAATTACGAGGTCCGACCCAAAATAACCCTAGTGTTGCTTCAAACGGGACGTTAATATAACTAAACTAAACTAAAACAAAAAAGGAACGACGCAAAAAAATAACTGTCAAGGGGCCTCAGAGATAAGAGGGAAACATAAAAATAATCTGTTTTTTCTTAGAATTGTTTTTTTTTTATTTCACTTTCATTAATTAAGTTAATAGCCGTTGAGAGCTGTTTATTACATCTTATGCATCGTAAATTTTATCATCTTAATCATCAGTTTTCTGTGTTTGTGCCGGGAACTGTTCGACTCACTTTTGAAAAACTTTTGGACATTTCATTTATGTTTTGAAATCTGTTTTACTGAGATATAAAGCTCTTATGGTAATTATATTTACTTAAAGAAATTGATACTTTAATTTTAAATACTCGATATATTAATGAATAAAATTCACGAATTCGTTAATTTGGCTGTCGAAAAAAATAATGCCTTTTTTAAGGGGAAAAAAACTACTATTATTATTATTTTTAATGAATCACACATTTTTATCGTTTTCTTTAAATATAAATAATTAAACTTCATATAGGTGAGTGATGCGAGACAACTGACAAAACTACTGCTGTTCGAATGTTGTAGCTATCAGAATTTCATTCTTTTCATTTTTATTTTTATTGCATTCTTTGATATTTCCAGTAAGATGCGTAAATGCCTGATTTTGGAAACTTAAATAATGTAAGAATAAGAATTAGCAATGATTTTCCGGACAAAGAAGAACTCTATAGATTATTTTTTTAATTGAATTCCCTTTTAATTCGATACTTCATTAAGTGTAGGTGTAGCTGAAAATGAGGTAATTCATTTTTTCAGGTTTTCAGCGTTATTCCTGTTTTGAATGAAGTTTCGCCTTCCCTCCGGTGTAGAAGTGAAATTCTTTTCATTTCCAATTTAACTTAAAGAAAAATAAATTACTCATTAATATTTTTTTTAATTTGATTTAATTTATTACCTTTACTTTCTGTTATTTAAAGCTACATTAAAAGTAACATAAATGTACCACTTAATTTTGAAACGATCAAATGTCGAATACACCCTTTGATTTGGTCCAGATAGATTTCGACTTCCACAGCACTCCGACATGTGGACGTTAGATGCTAATTGAAAGATTTCATTTCCACCGCCATATTTACCGACAAATAATGGATGAATTGACATTATGATTCTCCTACCCAATGCCGAGACATTGCCATCGAAAAAATGGTAATGGATTTAATAATTTTTTTAATGAAAATCTTATTGCCTACGAATGTGATGAAATTTGATATTTGGATCTTATATTTTTATTTTGAGATGGAGTATTTTTGTACATTCTGAATTTATTGAAATCTTTAATAAAGACTTACATTATCTCCATTTTAGTCTTGTTACGTCCGGATTAACATTGCTGACTGCTAAAATAGAAATGGATTGTACACAATTATTTTTTAGTATTTAAACTGGCATCTATGAAAGTTCGAAAAGTAAACCCGCGATTTATAAATAATTGCTAATTTTAAATTGTCAAGTTAGACATCGATTTAAAAAATTAACTTTGTGGTTCTTAAAGGCAATTAAATGAGCAATTGCACTTTTTATTTCATCATTCATTTGTTGGAACATATTTCTAGTTACTTGTTTTATTTTAATATAAGTAAGTATTTCAATGTCAAGTAGCTGTAATTTTTCATAAATTGATAAGGATAGAAACCACAAATAATTGTATTTATCACTTTCATTATTTTAGTTTATTCTGTATTTATCAAATCCTTTATTTAGTAATATGAAGACAAGAATTTCGAAGTAGTAAAAAAATAATTGTTTTAGATACACTAAAGAAAAAGATAAATTATATCTCTTCTTTTTTTATCACCCCTTTCGCATAAAAAAATGAAGTCTAGTGAGTGGAATTTATGACGAGTTAAATGACATTTAAAAAAATTTATTAAAGAGACCAATATAATTTTTATCGAAATAGAAATTGGGATTATTGAAAAGGTTTTTCCTAAGTAGAAACCGCCAAGAAGGCTACAACCCAGTTTTGTTTATTTTTTCTTATAAACAGTCATTCATAGCAAACTAAATCTTTTTTTTTAGCCCGTTGTTTATAATTTTGTTACAGTCATTAAATTTTTCTAGGGTTATTATTCTCGTGATAATGCTATAGCGTTGCATTTTTTCCCTATAAATATTATGCATTAACGATTGTCGTATATATTCCCGGCCGAATTTTTAACTCGTTACCTTTCGATACATTTTTATTCTATTAAAAAAAAGTCCTTTGATTGCCGGAAGCGGACTATACAAGGAGATGTCCGAGACGTACTTGGATTCATTGCCTTCCGCAAACTTCCTGCATCCCACCATATCCGGTCGGATAGTGTCCGGAAGCGGCAGTTAATGACGCCGATTAAAGTCGCAACTCGCCACTGAAAAGGAGAGAAAATGCTTTTAATGTAAACTCCGAATGATAAAGAAACCTTTGCTGTGTTCCGAAACAATTTCGGTTTTTCAATGAGATAAACAGTTGAAATTAAATCGATATAAATGCATTGTAAAGAATGCAAATATATAATAATCATGTAAAAAATACAATGATGTTAATGTACCAAATCGTCAGTAATATTAAATACAGAGCCAAATCTGCAGATAGGTAAACTGTCTTCGTTTCTACTGTATGTTTTCTGCGATAACTCAAAAATGCAACCTAATCAACCAGGATCGGCAAATTGAGGCTTTTTAGTATTTAATGGCGAGTCTTTGTAAGTTAGTTGATATTATAAGTATACAAAATAAAATATTAAATTTAGCGATAAGCGAAAAAGAAAATTCTTTAATATATTTCCTAGAAACTGCTTGTATTCATATTTAGCTCTAAATGCATTTTCTTTCTTTTGTTTTACTTTCTTGTACACGAAATGTGCAGATAGTATAATCATCAAAAAATTCGAGATTTTCATGAATCGTTTTAGACCTCCCTGAGTTCGTGAAACGCATTTTTGGAAGATATCTATCTATCTGGTGGTAAGGTCTCGACTTCGGAACCAGAGGGTTTCAAGTTCGAGACCGCATTCCACCAAAGAATCGTCGTGCAAGTGGCTGTGATGTAGGCATACGTCCTCCCGCTAGTGTGGTGTGGAAGTTTGGAGAGGTGTGCCAACTCAGGTGTCGTCAGAAACACCTTTATTTGAGAATATGCGAGAAAATGTTTGGGAGACACCGTTTAAGGTGGTCATTAATAAATGTATAACAGAATAAAATATTAAATTTAGGTTAAAGAAACACAAAATCCTTAACTTATTTCATAAAAATTGTTTGTATCCGTATTATTCTTGTTTACATCTAAATGCTTTTTTTTTTCTATAATTCATCAATGGATCACCATTTCGACAGCGGCATTGAATGTGTCGAGAACCAACTGTCATATTCGCCCAAGCGGAGTTATGAATTGTTTCTCTCCATTTGTCATGAGAAACTTTTTGAAGTAATTCGTCTATAAAAATTCCCTTAGAGATTACATATTTTTTTATCTCTTATGATGTAGTTTAATTCTATTATTCAAGTAGGTAGATATGCTATAAAATATATGTAATTCTAGCATTATGTTTGACGAAAAAATTATGCATTTTTTTTCATATGTAAAAATATTTAGTTAATTTATGTTACCGTGCCTTTGATTAAGAAAAATAAGCTCATTAAAAGCACAGTTTTGGATCATTTTTCAAAAATATGCCTTTCCGTAACTCAAACTGCTGATTTTCGATTCCGTGAGTATTATTTTATTAAATATAATTCTTAAATTGGGTCCTAATGACGGATGAAATTTGGTATATGATCTTAATATTAAAATTTTAGATCCAATCGGTGAACGCAAAGATGATATGCATATTCCTTTTTTCCCCTCTGAAACAGCTAAATTTAAGACATTGTGCATTAGTTCCCTGCAAAGCATAAAGCATGTTATAAAAGTACATGAAAAATTTCAAAAAAGAACACTGCCATTGGACTTTAGAACATATTAATCGAGGAAATCAATTAAAAAGTCAATCAAATTTAACACGTGCTATATTGTAGAAAATACACCGAAAATTTCAAGAAAGACCATCGTCACTGGACTTTGAATAAATTTATTGAAGAAAATAACTTAAACACGTATAAAAGTTTAGCGAATTGCGTATACACTAAAGCCATTACGATCCCTGTGTCCCCCCTCCCTCTCCGAACTTCAATTCGAAAATAATTAAACGTACCTATAATTGGTCGTTATGTTGTTAAGCGTGTGAAAGGTAATATTTGGAATAAACAGGCGGAAAGTTCATTCCGTTTTTTTATATATCTAAAAAAAATTTCCTTTCGGAACAGAAACAGATTCCATTAATTTCTCACTTATAGGGAATGAAATTGTTTTAATAGCGTTGTTTAGTAAAATATATCTGCGTTTATCTGTACTGATGTATTTTTTCCTCGTCTTTTTCGATGCCAATTTCTTGCCTTTATTTTTTACATTGTTTTCCTTGAACTCGAAACCGGTTATTCATTAATTCCATTGTTCGCATGAACTTTCAGATTCCCTAAAACATTGGAAGCCTTTCAGTAGCAATATCGGAGCGTGTCTTTTTAATTCTTGCTTGGAAAAGAAACAAAACAATAAAGATATTTTCAATCAAAAATCGGCAATTCTATGCATGGATGAATAATTTAGTTTCATTTACTAAGTGTGCATTTTTCATTATATTTTAATTTAGAATGTGCAGTATCTTTTATTTAAAGCTATTATGCTTTTCTGTAACAAAAAATGCAACTAAAAATATTTTATAGCAGTCACAAAATTATTCAAGCCCTTTAACAGCACCGAAACTAGGCGGCTCCTATAACAAAACTTAAAATGTTCTTTAGCTAAAATATTAACATTCAGATTGAGGAAGTAAGCATTTGCAATGTCAGTAAAACGAACACCTACAAACTGCGAAATCATTATATCTTCCTTTGAATCCCATGTTTAGATGATTCAAATCGACCATCGCTATGATGATTATTCATTGATTTTTATTCTCATAACGCCTGCATTAATTTTAAATTAAATCAGTTAACAATCAAGGTTTTCATTTACTTTACATCATCGATATACTAGGTCATTTAAAATTTTTAGTTGCGAATTGTTAACTGTATTTGCCAAAAGGAAAAATTATTAAATTAAAAGAAAGGAAAATATATAAAATTTGAAACCGACAGAAATAAATCTGATATAATAAAATAACAATAATTCTATATAATATCCTCTAGCAACGTGAGTTCAAGCGATTATATAATTTTGTCATAAAATTAGTTATCATGCATATCCATTCATTTAAAAATCTGTTTTAAAATGTAATTTATGATTCTTGGAGACGAATAGTCAGTTTCTACGTCTATAAACTACAAACAAAAATTGTGGTTGAATAGTAATTGTGATACGTCAATAAACTAAAAAGAACCAAATTGTGATTGACTAGTAATTGTGATACGTCAATAAA
>JAPMOR010020741.1:250507-272631 GCA_026543865.1 Argiope aurantia
AAACAAAAATTGTGATTGACTAGTAATTGTGATACGTCAATAAACTAAAAAACTAAATTGTGATTGACTAGTAATCATCAGACTGATAATTATTACTATTAATAATTCTCTGTCAATCAGTGTTAAATATAATTACAAGTAACACCTTTTAACCATTCCTTATTCCCTGTTATAAGAGTGTGTTTGAATATAATTGAATGCATTTAATTTAAGGATATTTCTAAGAGTAAAAACCTTGATGTTGCTTAGCGTTGCATATCATTTTTCGCTAACTTTGTGACTTTTTTGCGACATCCATGACATTAAAATGCTCGATTGAACTAATTATAAATGAAAGTGGATCTCCTCTTTTCACCCAAGCATCTATCTATTTGATGGCCTCGTCGATGCGCAGCTGGGTTGAAAGCATTACAGCTCATTGTTTCCCACGCAGTTTTGTAGACACCATACTAAAAAAAAAAACTAAACATATAATTTTATGTTATAGAGCATTGAACAATTATTCTTCTGGAATCTAAATTAAGTTGAACTGACTTGCTGATTCAAAACTGACACGAACACAATAAAATTAGAATTGATTCTTGTATTCGAATTCAGAAAACTTGAACCTTAAAATGAAAACAGCAAGTGAGAACAGTTATTTTTTTAATTAAAAAAATGTTATTTAAAATTTATTTTTGATATTTAATAGTTTACTGAATAAGTATTAAATAATCAATAAGAATTTTAATGAAATAATGTTGATTGTAATAAAGAAAGTAATAATCTTGTAAAAAATTACATAAATTAATAAGTCATTTTAATAAATTAAAAACAATTGTTCAATAAAAATTCAAGAGAAATGGAAAAATTTGCATCTTATTGCCACTTTCAGAATTTTTCCTTTTAAAGATTTTTGTTTATTAAAGAAAAGTTTTTATTGCTTTTTTGAGAATATTTTTGTATAACATTTAAAATTTCGAGGTAATAAAAGACAAAAAAAATACTTCTATTTATCACAATAAACAAAATATGGACATGTTTAGTTATCAAAAATACATCAAGAATAAAATCAATTTAGCAATTTTTAATTTTGATTGCGAATTATCTAAAATCAATTTGAATTCAAAAACGCAGAGAAGAACTCGAGTTAAAAACGTTCGAATTGATTTTGTTTTATTGTAAATGCATCATAATTACATAATTCCACAACGAAAAAATCCCTCGCGATACAATTGCATATATATTTCAAATTATGGTACCTTTAAAAGTCTGCAAATTTTAGTTAATTTTAATCCAAAATTTTAGAAGTATTTCGACTGTAAATAACATCCCATTGCTAACTGATTTTCCCGAATTTACACTGCTTTTATATCAAAACACGTTAATGCTTGGGGGAAAAATTACATTTAAATTTGAAATTTTAAAGTGCAAATAAATGAGAGATTGCCCCGGGAATGTTAAAAGATGATGCAAAGTTCTGTTGAATTTTATAATAATAACAAAAAGAACAAAAACAAAAATCCATGCCACCTAACTACGTGCAAATACTAAATTATTTTGCCTCAAAATATATGCAAGTTTTAACGATAAAATTTTAAAAGAATCTGAGCAATAAACTATTGCCTTTTGGTTGTGGGACTTTCCAACTTTGCACTAATTTCACTTTAAAACATCTGGTCACGTAGGAATGACCTTCAGCACAAACTGATTTTTTCCACCCTTTGTACAATGTAATTTTTCTCTTTTGTTAATAAAACATTGTGTCGGAATCTGAAGTGGGGAAGTCCCGTTAAGTTATTCTAAATGGGAATTGATGATCTTTATGATTAGAGCCTCTGTGGAGTTTCTCTCCGTTCTTTCAAGGCAACAGGGTGTTACGACTGGCAGCAGCCAGAGTCATTCGTTTTCGGAACAAAAGGTTTCGCGGAAAGTTGATTGGGTGTCGTGACATCTTCCTCTCCTTTTATGTCCAAAAAATAAAATTTGTTTAAATTTAAAGAAAAACAGCAAACGAGGCAGCTTTGACTAGAGGAAATGTCTCTTCCCTTTTGTCTATATACGTTTCAGATGACATCTTTTTCAAGAATTTTATTCTTGAATTTTACACAACTTATATACGGATATAGTGACCCTTACTCTCTAAAAATCGGGCACAATCAAACATTTCGCAGATCTATCTCATTTTAAAATCGAAATTTTTCTTGAATCGAAATTCAAATTAATTTCTAATTTTAAATTAAAATTAAATAGAATTTTTAATTTTTAATTTCGAGTTTTAAATCGAAATTATTTTTGATTGTTGAAGGATGATATAAGAATGATTATTATTTGATGAGTGACTGTTTTAACGACTGGATTATGAGATTTTGATAAATTCGCTTGCGTTAGTAATGTTAAAAATGCATAGTTCTTGAATATTAATTTTATAAATATTAAATAATTTATACGCGACTATTGGAAAAGACTATCAAAAGCTAAAGTTTTCTTATTTTGTTTTAATGCAGCGTTAATATTCCATAAAACGTTATATATTTTCCTTCAGGGGGCTATTACAATCCATTCAGTGCGCCTTTGCATTTCTGTAATATAGAAGATGCCGTTAAATGATCCGAATGATCAGTACCACCAAAATACTATAAAAATAATGCAATTCTGCTGATATAAAAGACCGCTAGAAAAAAACAAAACAGAGCACTGCTTCAATAAGAGAAAATTGCACATGTTTTAATATTTCAGCACTCTTTAAAAAGTTATCGAGACTAACAATTTTTTGTGGGGTAGGGAAGGTACCATTAAGAAATCATTGGATAAACCATTCATCCAAAAATTCAGCACTCTCCTTTAATCCATCTTGACGAAGCAACTGACATGTCAATTATTTTCTTTCACTTTGAGAAATCACATCTTCAACATTTGCTCCCCGTTCCCCATTCTTTCGTTTAAACGTCAAAATGTCATTCTTTTGAAATACAAAATCCTACATTTCCACAATGAATCAAGCAACATTTGGAAAAGTAATGGTGTGTCATATTGGGACATTATAGTAATGGTTTGTCATATTGGGACGAATCTCATAATTTTGAACCTTGGGCAGATAACGGGGATGGTGTCTGATCGCTATTCCCACCCGCCTTCTTCGGACGGGAATAGCGTTTGATTCTCAGCGCCTCATTTAACTTGCACCACAAACAAGGTAGCTCTTTGTTGAAACTGACTTCCAAACTTTATATTGTCCCATAATCGTATTGATAGAGAGCACCATTAGGCCACCGCTGCCTCAAGAATCGCCATCCAATCATTCTTCTCAATTGGAATCTCCAATATCAGTTTTAGAAGACTTCTTATAAATCCCTATATAAAAAATGTATGCATAAATATATATTTATTTTTTACGTTGATCCAAAAGATCATTTAAATCTTTGAAAGTAATTTAGATGTTCAGAAGCAAACATTTTTGTTACACGTGGCTGTGGAAGCGCAAGCATAGACAGTTACAGTGGCTTTTTTTTAAGTCAGTGAATTAGTTTTAAAAAAAAGATGCGTCAGATAAAATATGTGAAACAGGTATAATAGGATAGAAATTTATAATAGCTCGGATGCATTACATGATATACGCAACATAAGCAATATCACGATGCCTGGCAAGACCGTGCTCTCCGAGAAAGCAATAAAATCGTTTTAAACATTTAACTTTTGTAAACAGTTTTCAAACACTGCCTTCAAATTTGCCAATAGAATTCTTATTAATTAAATAATCTTTAAATTATTTTGTAGAATCAAATTTTTCTGTAAATGTAAATGCTTCAATGTGATTTTTTTTGGGGGGTGGATTTACTTGTCATTTTATGTTTTTTTATGTTTTTATAATATTGAAATTTATGCAAAATGATTGAATCATTAAAATTATAAAATAAGTAGTCAATATTGTTAATCATAAATTGAAATGTATGCCACAGATTTTTAAAACAACGACATGGGAAGGAATGTAATGGACATGGTAAGCGAAAAGCAGTCATCCCTTCTCTGCTGTTCCAGGCCCATAGGATGTATTTTCATAGCGGCGCCGCCGGCAAGACGCAGTATCAACGTCAAACCTCTGGAGCGATTGAATAAATATTCAAAGGTTTTGCCACTTAAAGCGATACATGCTTTGTATGTTATTATTCGTGCGTCTTATTTATTGCTTTTTTTTTTTGTATTTAGTTCCATTAAATTAATTTAGTAAATCATATCTGCTGTTTACTTTAACTTAATTCGCTGATAGATAACATCCCAATCCACAGCTTTCTAACCCCTTTTCTAATGCAAAAAATGGCTTGATTCTGTATGTCTAATTTACTCTTAATTAAGCTGAGAAAGATCCTTGAAAAAAATTCTTTTTTTTTTAAATTCCAGAAATGGAACAAAATCCTTGAAAGATTAAAATCCGAAAAAAAAACATTTAATGGATTTTGTAAAATTGATTATGTTGAGGGTTATGATTTGCCGTCATTGACTCCGTTTCTACAACTAAAGAACGAAGGAAGGGGAAAAAAATATTGTTTGTAGTAACTAATGATGTTAAAATGTGAAAACACTCTATTCAAGGATGCAAGCATTTCTTTTTAAGACATTTTTCTTAAAAGCACACATTTAACTCTCGACAAAACAAGTAATTACGCGAAATGCAGATTTACCAGGAAAAAGAAACCCCAGATGTGCCTTACCATGAGAGAAATATAGCCGTCACAAGATAATCCTTTCTTAGAACATTTTGACTAACTGCGCGACTATATCTCTACTTCGTATTTTTTCTCGCCTCACTTCTAGAATGTTGGGAACGTATTCAGCTCGTGCAAACCAGTTTACAAATGAAAGAAAATTTTTTAAAGCAAGTTTTCTTTTTCTTCATTTTACCCAGATTTGTCTACTTTAAGGGATGGCCCATCTTAGTTCCCATTTATTTTCGCAGAGCAATAAATTAGGTTAGATTCTTGCAGCAATTGCTCTCAATTTGATCCTGGGAGTGTTGTATAACGAAATAGTGTTGTATTAACGAAATAGAAATAACGAATAGAAAATTAACGAATAGAGATAAATACTGATACTTTCGAGTTAGTAGATCGTATTACCCTTTAAAATATAAAAATGCGAGAATATATAAAATTAAATGAAATTTCAGCGTTATTATTTTTTCATGCACCATTTTATTAGTTGATTTTTATTTTCTTGCGAATACAAGGAAGCAATGCGATTACCGAAAAATACCTCGAGATTTTAATGATTTTGCGTGTTTGAAATCTTACCGAATCCGAAAAGAAATCATTTTTGGAATTATCTGCGAATGCAATGATTCAAAAATGCAATACTCTAGACGAATGAGATTTGGTATGGATTCTTTACATCAAAATTCTAAATTAATTCTAGACGAAAAAGCGTCCAGATGGTATCTCAGAGTTTCTTCTTCCATGTGAATGAGGAAAATGATAATTCAAAAACGCAAAGAACTGTATTATTGAAATATAGTCTGTTTGCTTTTTTCGTACCGAATTTGTAAATCTGTTTGAAATTTTTGGCACCTACGGTAAAATGAAGGAAGTTTATGCATACATACTTTTTTTTCCTTTGTACCACAGAATAGGCTTTACATTTTGTAAGTACGTAAGAAATTCTCTGTTTGGCGAAATTAATTTGTGCTCAGATACTGAAATTTGAGTACTTCAAGTCTGATTTAGTTGAAAGCACATATCTTATATTAATGGAATTCAAATAAACAATAAAGCAAACATCTGTCATAGAATAAGTCAGCGCCGTTAGTAACGCTGGGCGGAGTAACAACACCCAGTAAAAGTAACTCTCCCCTTTTATCTGCATCATTATCCATTGCGCGAATCTCAATTTCTGTTTTGGCATTAAGCCAAATTATTATTTATTGTTTGAAGTGATTTATTTATCGGTATGTGAATAAAGAAGTTAGTTATGAGATCGTAAACTTCACGTTTTATTTACGTTATTTTATGCTAGACTGTAACAAAGAATAATCAGCTGAGGTCTGCTGTTTTTATTATTTTATATTTATACTAATTCTTTATATAATTTTTCCTCACCACGAGTTGTCGTTATTATTAATATTTTCTTTCGGCATTTTTTAAAATTTTATATTTGGCATTGGATTATTTTTGTTAGTGGATCACTATTTGTTTCGATGTGTTTTTAGTGATTAATTTCGATTTGAGTGTTCGTAATATTTTTTATTTAATAGAGTTTAAGGCCTATATTGCTTACTTTTAATGTTACTATATATTTATATCTAAAGTAAATTACAAATTATATATAATATTGTTTCTTAGATACTGCCAATGTGCATTTTTCTGTAACAACTTTCATTGGTTTATGTGTATCAAATCTGATATATTCTTAACAGAATAACAGCCCATCTAGAGGGGCACATCTTCTGGTTGTCAAATAAACCTGTTTTCTCTAAACAATACATAAAAAATTATGATACTAAATTTCAAAATGCTATATTGTTTTATGAGACATTGCTTTGAAAGGGATTACAGGAAATTCAATGAGTTTTATGCTGGAAATTTTAACTTTTTGGTACAGATTTCCATAGTGAAATCTAAATTCGGAAAATGGCAGTTGACACCATATTTCATTTTTCATGGGAAAAAATGGGATGAAAAATAGTTCAGAGGCTAATTTTTGAAAAAAAAAAGGACGTAATTCTTTAAAAAAATCTTTTATTATGAACTATTTATTTAAAAGTATAAACGAGGTTATTCAAATATTTTTTTGGACTTTTCCGTGCTCGAAACTTATCGTGATAATCCATGAATCCTACAATCAGGTCTCGGCTCTTTTATCCGCATCGCGTAGTCAATTTATTATTTGTATCACACCCTGGTTATACACGCTATGTCTGTTTATATTTAAAGTAAGTGTTTTCATAAATGACCATTTAAAAAATAATAAATGATTAATATTTGTATAATGGTTAAATAGTAATGTAATGAATGCTCAAGCGGATTTGTGAATCTTTCTCTTAATCAGTTATAATATATTAATTCCAAAATAACACATGGGGAAATAAATCTTTGAAAATATGCAATCTCTAATACAATTTCATCGAGTAATAATTTACCTTATTAGTGATAGTGCATAAGTAATGAGATAAATTGTTGCACTCAAATCCTCGAATTGTCCTTTCATTACGGTGGTCGATAGGAAGTATGAATATATTCCTTTGACTGATTTACTTCTTGGTTTATGAATAGAGATAATAGTCATTTGTCATTCAATTGTTCATTATGCAGTCGCTGTCTGAAAATGCTTGTAGAAGCAGATCTCATGTTTAGAATCTCATTGAATTTCGAAGCATATGAAATGTCATTTATTACATTATTATTATTATTCCCGATGAAGAATGAATGCAATGGATTCTCATGTATAATTCTTTCATAGTGAATTAGTACAACATTTCAGGACAAACTTCAATACAAGATGCAAGGAGCGAAAGACAAATTGTAGAATGAACCCTCGCATGACGCGACGAAAAATTGTATCATGTTCTCACAGAGAGCGAAAAAACAGTTTTGTATTACAATAGATAAATTTCACATTTTTATAATTTTTTTTTGTAGAATGTTAGTTGCTTATATATGAACAATGTAGCTGACAGTTTCAATCACCAGGAGTGGTCTCCTCAAAACCTTCTCGCATACTCTCGCATAAAGGTATTATCCGAGAGAAAGCATGACATTGGCGTGTCATGGCAACAAAATATTTGCATTCGATGTAAATTTATAATTTCTACTGAATCTATCATGTGATCCTTGGCAAATGTTTTGGAAATTAATCCTTGACGCACGAATAATAGTATTCGAAAACCGAATTTGTATTTTAATCGCATTTCTCCAATCGATTGAAACAAAAATGTGACACGGAGCTAGCTACACTTGTAACCACAATATCACATACAATATTTGATATATTTTAAGTCAATGAATTTTTTATTCAATACATTTACATATTTCTGAAAGTACAGACAGACCCTCTCCTTATTGGATTTGATTGAAAATCTACACTATAAATTGTCTACACTACCTGCTTATCGAATTTAACCCATCTAGCTTTTTTCCTTTTGTAGTCATTGTGTTAACTTATATTCAAACAGCCGGACAGACAGACTTCCTCTGAACGAATTTTACTCAAAGTTTTTATAGAAATCTACAAATTTGACATAAAACTAAATACCAAATTTCATGTCGCATTTGCATCGTCTTTGTCAGATACAGCCCGTCAGAATGTTTATCGAGCTGAAGGAGGTTTAAAACGAAAGATTCGTCAAAACTTCGGAATTCTAATATTAACTTTTGTATCATTCGTGTACAAGAAAATAGATGAACAATATCTCATTAGCAATAAGTGCATTTACTAATTAGAGCCTAGTGGAACTTGTGAAAATTCATTGAATAATATATATTCCTAATGGCGTGATTTGCTCTTATGCGGGGCGCATATGCCCCGTTATACGAGAGTCCCTGTGTCTATTGATTTAAGAATGAGAGCCAGTTCATCAGACAGAGAAAGTGGGCAGATGCCAAATGGCTCCGTTATCGCTGGACAGAGCCGAGAATATTTTGCTACATTTTCGGAGATATCTAATTATGTAAATTCATCTTATTTAAAAGGGTCTCCTATTTGAACATATTCAAGCTAAAATCCAGTATTGTTCTAATTTCAAATAATTTTTTTGGGGGGAATTTTTATACATTTTCAAAGTTGCTTGCAAATCAATTTATTTTCTTTTCTTTCTTTTTTCTCCTTATTTGATTAATTTACTCACGAGTCAACACGCATGGAAGCTTCTTATTTGAATATTTAAAATGGATAAAAATAAGTTTTGTTACGTCCTTATGGTTTTGTTCAAAATTACTTTTTAATTAATTTTTTTAATAAGCGTAGTGTTGAAATCAATTGTCGTGAAATTTACCTGAAATTAAATATTTTGTTAAACCAATTTGCCGTAATATAAAACTGCTGATATAGATATTTAATTAAAATCAATGGAAAAAAGGTCTGGCTTGCTGTGTAACTTGCATTTTCAAAGAACCTTTACTAAGCTTAATCTGACCCTAGTAAATTTAAGCGAAAAGTTCTAAAAAATGATCCTAGTAGACTGCATTTAAATGAAAGTTCGCCTTCTTTTATATATAATCTTTTTGCATAAATATCTATATGACTCTTATTACTTATTATTTTTTGCAAATACGAATAAAATTTTCACGCAAACATAGCCTATTCCAACGAATTAAAGAAATTTTTGATATAGGTAAGTTTTGATTTAAAAATAAAATCTTATAAGCTATTTTTTATAAATGTTTTTAAACTGTTCTGTAATAATTAAAATTTATTTTCTGTGTGTGACATTGTTGATCCTTTAAAAAATATATATTTGTCATTTCTCTAGTCTGAATTAAATCAATTGATAATAAAGAAAATAAAAATTGGTATATATTTTTTAAAAAATAAAATCAATATAAAATCAACGATAATTTTCAGTTTAGATTGTTGTTTATAAATGATCAATCATTCCCAAAACAGCTTTAGATTTTATCTTCTGTTCTTGTTTGGATTAAAGGCACCATTTCGTTAAATGCAGCTAAGAAATTAAAAATAAGTCTTTTTTTAAACGTTTTTAAAATTAAATCAACATGAATTAGTTTGTCATTATTATTCACAATTTTTTTTCACTCACATAAATTACCCTAAAACTCTTTTTTAAAAAAAGATGGCCACGCCCATTTGATTTAAATTTTCCCCCATCCCGGCTGATTAAGTGATGTTAATATTCCATTTAGCTACGAAAAGCCAATTCAAAACTGAAAAAAGGATCCCTTGAAATACACAGGTTTGGGAGGTGCCCATTTATATCACGTACACGACTTGCTTGTTCGAATCGGAGCGCGTGCCATGGTAGTCTAACTATCCGATTTAACTAGATTCTACGCTCTTAGCTACCGTGAATCATGGAATCTTTTTTTTAAAGTTAGGTTTTAAATCTTAGCGAAGTTTGTTTTGTGAATTAGTCCAAATTAGTTGCTGTCATGCCACACCTTCGCTGCACAAATGGGGGTGGAGTTAATTTCCCTTCGATTTGATTTCTTACGTATTTTATTTGTGTTCTTGTTTATTAAGTAAGTTTCTAACCAAGCAAGATTCTAAAAGATATTTGTGGTCCCTTTATGTTATCAGTAACTAAAGTTTTAAGGCATGATAAATATATATATATATATATTTATTCTATTCCTTACATGTAGCAATCAAATCCAGTATATATTTCATCATCGATTCAATAGACCTTCCTCGTGTTAGGTATGTAATGGATTTATTATTGACATTTTCTATTGAAAAATTGTCATTACTGTAACTATCTCTAGGGTTGCATTCTTAATTTCATACATCTGCTTCCATCGTTTATGCTCTTCCTATTTATAAAAGCGCATATGATACCGTAGAATTTCGCTAATTCAGACCTGACAGGACAAAAATAAAAATCGATTTAACTGAATATTTGAATTCAGAAAAAAATAAGTCTAAAAATGAGTTTAGAAAGCGAAACTGATAGTTTTTAAATTAAACTTGTCACTAGAGATCTATTTTTATGTTTTAATAACTTTAATAAATATTATACAATTAATAAATAATCAGTAATAATTTTCATATTTAAACCTTATGGAACACTTTACATGCAAAAAGTGAGCGATAAAGATAAACAAAAAGGGGAAATGCTTTAAAGAAGAATTCTATATATTTTTTATTGTTTCAGTCAATAAATGTACTGCTCAAAAATTACAAAGCCTAAATTTTTATATATTACCCTATATTTGTCATTTATGTTAAATGAAATATTCTTAACGCACTAATCTTTTAAATAGCCGGCGTCCTGGCATAGGGGTAGCGCGTCTTCCTCGTGATCTGGGCGTCCCGGGTTCGAGTCCCGGTTTGGGCATGGTTGTTCTTTCGTTGTTCTATCTGTGAGATGTGTGAATGTGCCCTCCTGTAAAAAGGGGTTGTGCAAGCGAATGAGTGATGCGTGAGTAGCTAAGTCGTACTCTTGGTCCTAGTTGGCGCTACTATAACGGGCTCCCCCTCAGGCTTAAATCGGCTGTCTCTGAACAGCGGGGCTTGTCCGTGGCAAGTGCCATAATTACAAACAAACTTTTAAATCAAAAAAAAAAGTTTGACTCTTCTGTGGTCAAAATTGACCGAGTTATGAAGCTTTAAGTTTCATTATTTTAGGCAATCAATGATGGCTTCAAGGAAACCCCTAGTAATCTGTAGCGGATCTTCTTCGTGGCCGCCATTGAAATAGGTCTAAAATAGTGATATTCAAGACTTCATATTTCGTCAATTTTAATTGCAAAACACTTGAACTTTTTACTTTCTCGAATACGAAGTATAAAGAAAATATTGTATAAGTAAAAAAAAATACGAATTCCCGACATTTCGACGAATTTCCATGTTTTAAATGTTTGTGAGTTCGAAAAATACATTTTAGGAATTATATCTGTTTGTCTCACATAAAGATAACTCACAAACACTTTGATTTAAACGGATGAAATTTGGTGTAGGATTTTAACACAGAATTTGAAGATTTCTACCAAATTTTGGGAAAATCTGTTCAGAGGAAATCTGTCTGTTCGGCTGTAGGAATATAAGTTAGCACAATAACTACAAAACGAAGAGAGCTAAATATATAATGCAAATCTTTGGTCTGTTTAAATAATTTTTGCAACTGTTAAGAGTTTAGCGCTAAGTCTTATCTCTTGTGCTTTCGAAATGAGTTGTTTGACCACGATTATAATTGGCACCCTATATATAAATTTTTTTCATCTTTTAAAACCAATCTTCTCAGATGTTCTTTTCAAACACTTGCCTGTGATTTTATTTCTCCAGCGGAGATAACAATCAAGCTGAAAAAAGCAGACGAAAGCTCCTCATCTTTATGAGGTGTTAGTTTACACATACGAGAAATATCCGTCGGCTTTTCCCACTCTAAGGTCAAGTGTGTGCTTGGTAGCGCTACTTTCTATCAAAGAATGCATTTATTTTTATTCCTTTTTTCCCTCGTCATCTTTCGAACTTTCTTTTGTAACTAGAAGTCATCTGTGCGGTCGCAGTTATCAGTCGCTGAAAAGTGGCCGCTTCCATAACTGAGAGATTTATTTCACTTCGCTTCGTCAGCGATGAAGGGTTCAACAGCACAGATGGATGTGTGTGGGTGAGGAGTTGACGAAAAAATATATTGGACGATATTCCCAGATTCATGCATCTGCTCTGCAGTTTTATCAGTCAGCGAAAAGTTAACGGCCCATTAGATTGAAAAGAAATAGCCTGTTGTGTGAGTTGCTGCAAGTTTTTATGGCGAGTCCGGATCGGTTTGATTATTTTGGATGATTAATTGCCGAATAAAATGGATAGCGTTAGATTTTCGGAGAAACGGTTCATATGTAACAGAATAGTAAAGCAAATTAGAATCGGAATTGTAATATATTTTTGCAAGGCACATCACAGTTGCGAAATATACTCCCATCAGCATTTCATATTATATAACAGTTTGACTTTTATGGGGTGTTTTTTTTCATAGAACCTATAAAATATTTTTGATATTTGATTTCAGCTCTGATTTTCATTTCAAAAATTAGAGTGTTCCGTCAATTTTATGCTACACTAAAATAATCTGGCACTTTTTGTTTCAGAAAATTACGAATTCATTTTAGGTAACTTCTTTCAACGAATTGTGTATGAAATCTATGGTGTAGCGAAGATAATCGGAAGCCAGAAGCATCGGTCCAGGCGTTTGCGCCCTTATTACTTTCAACGATTTAGTAAAAGCAAATGAAAGGTTAATAATAGGTAACTTCTTGTAACGATAATAACTAGATACTTGGTATTTTATCATTTTGCCCCTTCATTATATTTTACTTAAGAAGAGTTATAAATATATCGACATTTTGTTTCTACAGGATCCTTTAGATTAATGCTCCGGTTATTTATGCTTTCCTATTATGCTAAGCCGAAATTTAATTCAGATTTACATCTTGAATGCCAATACTAGGTCCCATTTCTAAGTAAGGATTACCTCAAAGCTTTCTCACCTCAGCAACTGTATTTGTGCATTATTAACATTTTTTAATGACTGCACTTGTGCACTATAAACCGCGTGCCATTGACGAACAGTAATTAAACGAGAGCCTATTAGAGTACGATCTTAATCTATTAGCGATCGTTAAGATGTTGTAGCAATTAATCGTTTAGATGTTGTTTATGCTTAAGTACTTGACAACCGAATGTATATTTTGGACACTAATTAATGCCAAAATTGAACGCAAAACCACAATTATAGATAAATCATAAACTAAATTTCAGTTATTTAAGCCACTAATTCTTTGAATTATTGCGTTTACATGCTTGTGAAAGACCGACAAATGGTCAACCCCTGGATAAATTTAATTTCGAATTTGACACATACATCACATATCTACTCTTTTACACATACTATTCTCGCAAGAAATATGCACGGTAATTGAGAATATGCGTATAGTTTGTTTGACTAAAATAAAATATTTACATTAATTAATAAACATGCCTACTCTGAAATGAAGAGATTTTAATTAAAATTTGCAAAAACTTATAAATATCGAAATAAAATTACAATGCCCAAAAGACTGAATATAGAGTATGCTGTAGAGCAATATCAAACAACCAATTAATATTTAAAATACAATCGTTGGATTAAAATACAAAGTGGAAATGTGAAGTTGTTAAAAAAATGAGTTATTAATTTAAGATTCATAAGATGGCAAAGGCAACAAAAAGAAGAAAGTTTTTTGATAAGTAAATCAGGAACATGTGCTGAAACGTACAAAAATAGGCTGTTTGTTTTGTCTGGTGCATATTAAATGATGAATATCAGAAAATATTACTGTTGAATATCAGATAGCATTCCCCTTTTTTTAGAATCTGAGGTGTCTTCCTCTTTACCAGCTAATTAATATTATTGTTAATTTGTTATTCCTTGCAGTTACATTACTCTGAGGTAAGAATCTTGAGTTCAAGAATTCCGCTCACCCTCCTGTAAATCGGCTAATCTTTGTCATTATCTATGTTTCATGTCTGTCCTAAAAGTGACTTCAAGTCTGTCCTAAAGTCGTTTTATTTCAAAATAAGAAATGAATGCTACTAAGTTGAAGCTACCTGTTCACAAAGGTAGGCGCGTCAACGGATTCTGAGACGACTCCATCTCATTAAGGGGTGAGACGCGGAATTTCCGGTATTCCCTTTGACCTTGGATTTCGCCTATTAGATACTAGTAAATGTAAACATCTCCACCTTTCATCTTTCCTTTCCTCTATTTGACAAATTAAACCCATCCTAACGCATGCGCAAAAGCGCGGAGGGTTTTACAATCCGTTGCTGAACAGTATCTACATACAACGGAAATAAATGCATACAAAGCAATTTTTGGTGTTTACGTGCATTATTCCCTAAAATTGGATAATCGGGTTCTTTTTGTGTAAGCTGGAAGAAAATCAAGAAGCTAATTTTTGAATTAATATGGTTAATCTTTTAATTAATTATGGTTAATCTTTTATTTAATTATTACGAACTCTGTAATAAAATTAATTGACAGATTAAAATTTTCGACAGTGTCCCAACATATTATTTACAGTCTGACTCTTTTGTTAAGGCGGTGGAAAAAATCATGCAAACGCGGATCGTCATCATTGAAATGAAAAGAATATGAAATAATATGAAAAGAAATAGCTAATTATAATCGTTTAGTTGTTTTTTTAATTCGAAATAAAAATAAGCAGCCCAAGCTTACATATAAAGAAGCTTATTAAAAGCTTTTACACATATTCGTTGTGCCTATTCGTTGTGCCATTTAATCTGAAATGTGTGTATTCCTCAATCAAGTCTCATTTACAACAATTACATAACTTCCAATTGCTTCTTTCACAGAAAATGAAAAATGAACGGAATCGTTCACTCACAATGAGCATTTTGTGTTTTCCTCTTCCTATTTCGACCCAATTTGTGTATGCCGGCAAGTTTCATCTTCGCGGAATGGCAACGTGTCTGACTGCGTGGGGGGAAACTTGTAATTTCCGACAAAACTAAAACTCTCAATGATCGCTAATGAGCGTGACTCAGACCATAGCGGAACACCGAAAACTACCGCTTTTTTTTTCGCGACATTTTATTCTTTCTGTAACTTCCTTTTTTCGATTATTTATGATATCGTTATTTTTCTAGAAGTTGAGCAATATTCGTTCATCTGTACTCAAAAATGGTATTAATGAATCACTTTTTATATATGAGTGGTATGTGACAAGTCATCAAAAGTTCATTTTATGTTGTCTTTGTCATCTGACTGTCATGCTGGGGTATTGAAAGCGAAGGATATATTTTTGTATTCTAGGGTTTCTTAAGTTTTCCAGATACAACCTTATTCAGATAGAAAAAACTTACATGACCATCATTCCATAAAAAAAAATTTTTTTTTCTTTTACAGGCTAGACAATTTGATCTAGAACAGCCAAATTTGATACATACATATTCGGATTTCGGTGCAATTTCTTTTCCAAATTTTAATTAGAAATTCAATTAAGTATTAAACAAGATTTTTCACATTTTATCTTGATAAATTCTGAAAAAATTACAGTACAAAAACAATTTTTTAATTTATTTTAAAATCTAAAAATTATATTTCAAGTTACTTTGCCATTACATTTCCAATTTTTGTCGGATAAAATTGTTTTTGTATTATATATTAATTTTTAAGCATATTTTTCAACAAGAATTCTGAATGAATGCTAAATGTATGACGAACGATAATAAAGAAAACCTAAGAATTCTGGAAGGACGTCAAACCTACAAGAGTCAGTATTAAAAGCTATGAAAATCACTGTAAAATTGCTGATATTTTTATTGCTATTGCTGTATTCTCCGAATTACATCGATATTAATACAAAAAAAATAATGAAACGTGTAAAGAGTTTAAATTTAGCTTATGTTCTTTACAAAAATTATTATTATTGTAGAAGATTTCAGGAAAAACAACCGATACATTTGCTTAATTCTGAAAAGAATCTGTAAAAAAAAAAAAAAATTATATTCAAAATATACTATTAATGTAAAGAAAATGCCAAATTTTACAGTTGTTTTAGATCAGAAATTAGGATACTCCATTAAAAGTCTAGAAATAGCAGAGTGTATCCGTTTCTTTTTAATTTTACTGGAGATCACAGAAAATATGAAAAATATAGTGAAAAATAAACCGAATGGCATAAAGTTTCTGAAATAGTATGAATTGCATATCTTTCAAAATTTGAAGCATAAAAATATTTTGCTCCAGATATTGTTAAGATCAAATTACATAAAATACTGAATTGAAAATTTTAGCAACCATTAATTCCGGCTAACCAGCTGGTCGCCAAAGGCGGGTAGCAATAAATGAAATAATCGTGAGGGTTTGATCTTCGATTTTCTTAGAGTAACCTTTGTGTTTAGCGTCGTCCTAAAATGCAGAGAATCGATTGCACATTTTGGGACAATATCCCCAGACTGAATTCATATAAAATGTAACACTGATATACAATATACATAATAAGATAGTTAAAACTATCTTACTATGTATATTGTATATTCACTAAAATTCAGTAATCTAGTTCATTGTGTTATTGAGTTATCGTGCTAACATCCATTGAAATAGGTATACCATCATATATTCGTGCCGATACATTTTTTTTAATATTTGATGCATATCTATTAATTTGGTAATCGCATCATATAACATATTTCACCTGTCTAGATAAATATATTTCGGGATTATCTTATTTGGTCTGGATTTGGTGACTACAACTGTAGGTATCAAATGTTTTAAATCGGCTGAGAAAAACCCGTATAAAGTACAAATGCGATTTTCCGATATCATTAATCGCATGCCAGGAATTAATAGCTAGGAATTACGAGATCGAATCAATGAATTCACGCCAAAGGTTAATATTTCATAACTATTGTACGCCAATCTGTTTTACGCAAGGTTCGTTTAGAGAAAGTAAGAAGAAAGAGACGGGCAATTTACCGATTTGGCGGAATAAATCTTTTGTGGCGGGATTTAAATTCTGTGGTTAAGAGAAAATAAATCGCTGGTTTGTTCCTGATCTAGTTGCTACATAAATTGAAGTGGTTTTCTTGCAAGAAAGATTGGGACTATCCCTCCCCTCCCCTCCCCCAGCGTAATGGATTGAAGCGACGAACCAAATAATTATTTCTCAGAAGTGAAAGGTGATACCTGTTTTAAGAGAAACAATTTCTAAGAAAGTTTTAGTTTCTGCTTTTTCTTATATAACGTTTAAAGAAAAAGAAGAAACTAAACTAGAGAGAAAATTTTACAATCGTTTAAAACTTAAAGAGAGTAATTTTGAGGACTCTTCATAATTCAGACTACTGTAGAACATCACTTAACGGAAATAATTTTCTTCCAAATCTTATCCGTAATGTGGAATTCCCATTGTGCAAAGCATTATTTCATAGCAATCCATGCAAAATAGGACAACGCGTTCCATTCCGAAAAAAATACTCAAACAAATAGGAAATAATATAATTTCTTTTTATTTATAATGCATGCTTTTTTTAACTAGAAAGTTGTCTAAGGAGATTTTCCTTTGTCTAGGTTTCAAAATTTGACGAAAATGGCAGCATTATCATTAAATGAATTTATAGTGCGCATAGCTATCCTTTATTAGGGTGTTGCTTCTCAACGAACGATGCAATAATTACCCCTATTTTCAGTGTCGCTTTTATTTCACTGGTAGGTTGTTGCTCTGTTGAGTCTATAATTTCTTTCCTTCCAGACTGAATCTCTTTAGTAGCTTTTTATTGTGATAAAGAATACAGTTCCATAAACTCTTCGGTAGTTCTTGCTATGTTCTTCCATCAGCTCATCGTTGCCGTTTGGCTAGAGGCAAAATCTCATCGATAAAGGCACCACAAACACTTGCAGTCGAATTCGACATCGCTATCCTGCCAAAATTTCTTCTATGTTGATTGTTCTCTTGAAACAATCTCTCAATAAAGACTGATGCAGGCCGATCCAGCATGCGACATCATGGCGTGACTTCGACACTAGAAGTATGATTTTAAATTCCACATTTGAAGGTAGGCTGATTTTATGGTCAACCTATACTGGACTCGGATCAGCTTGGCAAACGGATCCTCAATTGCATTTCGTTTAGACTAAAAGACTAGAAAACCGGAACAGCCAGACTAACACCAGCAAACAATTCAATGCTATAATATGCCTCAATATTCATAAAAACCAAGACCACAATAGCTAAGACCAAAGTACCACTCTTCAAAATTAGCCTACATTATTCCCTCATAACTATAATACCTTACCGAACCAGCGAACCACGCTCTCGCAAAGGAAATCAAAACCACAAGACCCAAACAGAAACTTTACATTTCTTATTCTATAATGTTTGTTTATATGTTTATATATGTCATATAGATGTTTTCAATGTTATATATATATTTCCTTTTTTATCTCCCCTTATCAATCAATAATCCCACTTCTCTGTAAGTTCAACTCATTTTCACCATTTTTTTTAAAGTTTTCTTGTTTCCTTCATTTAATTATTACTCCGTCAAGACATTAAATACAGTCATGTAGGATTTGACACCGATAGGATTCTCTCTGGAGAACCCTGGATGGTTGTCTTTTCATTCTCTTCTCCCCCCCCTTTTCTTTCTTTCTTTCTTTTCTTTTCTTCCCTCTTGTGCTCATCCAACTGGTTAGGTAGCTCAGTGTTATAGGCACCGGTAGCATAGGATGCCATTATGTTATAGTATATACATCAGTGACAAGTTTTTCAAAATGCCGAAGTCAGGACAAAATTCACAACATCCTTCATCCGTTTCAATTTTTCAATTGTTGTTTATCTGCCTCTAACCCACAAAGTTACTGATAGGCTAAGAGGTATATTTAGATACTCGTCAATCAATGATTAATATGCAATAAAATTATCTATTGAGAATATAGATAATCTTTATGCATTTGGAAATCACATGTGTTGGATTTTCAAAATGATCCAAAAAATATTATAAGTGCATTTAGCAAATTCAAAACCAAAGACTGCATTTCCTAAAATTTAATAAACGGTTTTTTTAAACAATCGAATAAAGAACAATATTCCAAAAGAAGTATGTTCAACAAATCCTTTATCCTTTTTCCTTTTATCCTTTTAAATATATTGATAAATTTGTTTCCTATGTATTATGAACCAAAGTTCCCTTTTTAAATCAAATTTTTATATCATATTTCCACATATTAATTTAGTTCTGCACCTTCCATGTCTCTGCTTTAGAAAAAGATGAGTATTTCATTTAAGAGATATAAGTTATTTTCGAAACATATTATTAGATCACTTTAAAAATCTATTTAAATTCAACTGTGATCGATATCGTCATCGAAAAAAACAAACAGCTAAACGTTTTTTTTTTATTCCGTTATTCAGACGATAACTGAATCATTACTTCTTGAATGGGTCTCTGAGTAAAAGCTACAAATCTAATTGTTGTAATTTGGCAACAGAAATACTCGTCAGATGAAAGGAGGTGTTCCTGTTCTTTCTTTTTTTATTATTGGGGTTACTGGGTGTAATTACAGGCTTCTGAAGGAGCAGATGTTTCATCTTTTATGTTTGATAGATGTGGGCTTTTATCTTTAGATTACTTTAAACTTTCATTTTCTGTCATATTTGTTTTCTCTTAGACAGGTAAGGTAAGAAACTTTTGAGAAGAATACTTTCTTTTTAGTAATTAAAAATGGCCCATCTTCTCGGAAGTCAATTATATGTTACTGTATGTATATAAAAAGATTCTAGAAAATCTGTTCTAGAAAAAAAAAAGTAGAAATTAAGCCGTGTTCTTCATTTTCGCTGTTTTTCTATATTTAACGAACATTAAAAGATGTTAAATGTAAATTCTACCGTTCTGTGTAATTTTTTTTTTTTACATAGAACGGAGAATGGAAGTCCAAAACATATGAAACAATATTATATTTCTTTTTCTATGGCAATGTATAAGTAAAAAATAATGACCACATGAAAAGTTAAAATAGGCATGCATTCAATCATTTTTGACAATCAATCTTTTATAGTGAAAGATCTGAGATACATATTTTATCAGAGAAAAACCTGATATCTATGGTGATCATATCACCGTGATTAAGATTAGATAAATTATACAGGGTGATCCGAATTCATGATACAAACTTTAAAGGCTGGTGCAGGGTATTGTAACAGTCATCATTCACAGAATGTATGGGCGCAAGTGATGCAGTGAGACTCACGCACAAGATATTAGAAAGAAGTGAAAAAGAAATGGAGTTAATAGAAAGAGTCAATGAATAGTTTCAGGAAGCGTTGATTTGAGCGTGGTGAACGATTCCTTTGGCCATCTCAATCTATCGACATCTACAGTCTCAATATTACATTTTATGGAGACATCTGTAGAGTCTTGTTTATGCGACTTCAGATGAGGATCTCGTTCCTCGAATGTCCTTAACTGTTGCACGTAGCGTGAAACGCTTCGTTGTAAAACACGTATCACTCACTATTAGTGGATGCAGTCTTGAACATTTATTGTAAACAATGCCCCTGTCAACAACACTGTCAATAAACACTTTGTTACCTTTCATCTTTAATTTCCTGTGTTTGCGTCTCGTCGCAAACATGACGGTGAGGCGCCTCTACCTTACTTGTGGCCATACATCCGGTACAATAAATAATTGTTATAAAGTCGTGTACGAGCCTTTAAGGTTCATACCATGAATTCGGGATCATCCTGTACAATCGATGAAATAAGGGTGCTAATGGAATCCTAATTTGGGAGTGTGCTTATTATTGTTAATAATAATTGGAGGGAAGTGATCTGGGGATTTGATTCGAATTTTATGGTTAAAGGATACTCTCAAGGCGTAAAGAAGAATTACAGATAAATAAAAAGAAAAAAGTGAAAAAAATTACCCATAAGTGTATTGAAGAAGATGCTGTGAATGTCTTAAAGAATAATGGACGCCATTAAAGTTTTCCTTAATCAGTGGTCATATCATGGTATGCGAAATCAGTCTGGAATCAATGAAGTGAAATTCGTCTATCACTGGCCCGTTTATTATGTAATAATCTGAATTATGGCTCTCTTTTGTAATGCAATGATCCAATGAGCACAAACCGAATCGTTAGAAATATAGATTATCCATGAACTGTTCCCCCGTGTCTTGTGATGAATTGATAAGATAGGAAAGTTTGATATTCAGTTTCTGAAAGTTTCTATGTGTGAATTTCCAGGGAATTCTTTTTGGGGATATTTCTCAAAACAAAACTTACGGAAATCGATCTTGATGTTTACGGTTCATCTTGAGTAGCTTCTCTGGCAGCGAGTCAGCAACTTCATTTCTTAGAACATTCAAGTGTCCTCAGAAGTGTTAACTGTGGTCGCAGGATTGTTTTGAACATGCCACATCCCTAGAGTCGAGGTAGGGAGGGGGGGGGGGCATCCCTTAAGAGAATGCCAGTTCCGAGAATTGGCCTGTGATATAGCTAGATGGTGATAAAGACAGCAGTACAGGCTCGAACAAATCTTGTCGATATTAAATCGTTCAGTGATGGCGGGTGGGTCGATTTATTCAAGTGTCCTCAGAGCCAGGAAATGTGAACTTCAATCTTTAAATTACTCTAGCTGTTAAAGATTGCCTCGGTAGTGGTCGGTGCCTGCTGAACAGCTTGAAGGAACGATTATATCGATGCACGATTGAAATATGGTCAAACGTCGAAGATAGCACCTGAACCCTCAGTCCTCTGTCCAAACTCCCAAATTACAACTATGGGCCAGAGTTTCATTTTAAAGGAATTTAATGGGCATTAGAATGCATAGGAATGAATTTCTAATATTTCGAGAACTTATTTGTCGACGATTATGGTATTTTTTTTTTCTTCCTAATATCTCGAGATTTTATTTTTCGACGATTATAGTATTTTTTTTTTCTTCCTAATATCTCGAGATCTTATTTTTCGACGATTATAGTA
>JAPMOR010020752.1:0-29366 GCA_026543865.1 Argiope aurantia
TAATTCTTCCCAAAGAACTAATTTTGTTTTGCATAGAACAGATTTATTCAGTATTACTCTCATTGCATGTGAAAACTCAAATGTTAAATCCATTCTTTTATAGTATTAAAGATTTATTGTGTTAATATGCAAACTTAATACTTTCTTTCTCTACACTTCTAAGTTTAAATAGACATGAAAGTCAACACGAAAAATAAATATATTTTTTTCTTTCTTTTTAAAAGCACACATGCAATTAAAATTCGAATGTAGCACGTTTCCTTTAGCCGATATTTCCAAAGAATAAAAATTATTGTTTCCATCCAGATTCAATAAACGGAACTGAATACCAAACGCATTTCAAGTGCCGGATTTAAAGCATATTTTGTATTATATTCTTTATAGATTCTTAAATCAACACAAATTTAACTCCAAAAAAAGTTCCAGTAATATTGACATTGTCTTATCGAAATAGGAAATAAAATTGCCTCTTATCTGAAAATAAATTACTATATTACGATTGTTTTCAAAGTTCACATTTTGAAAAATATTTTCCTAAAATTCCAGTTAGGTAATGAAGAGTTCCATATTTCTTTAGAAGAAACATTTTTTGTCAAAATTTCAATAAATTAAATGCTTAATACGATTCTTAATAAGTTAAATATTGCCATTTTTATACCTTAACTTAATAGAATGAAAGAATGAAGGGTGATTTCTGATGTATTCCTTTTTCAATAAATAGAGTTATAAATGAATGTTCCAAAATTTATTTAGTGGCAAATAATACTTACAGGAATTTATAGAGTAGAATTTATAAAATGTTTAGGGAACTAAATTTTTATATTTAAGGGAACTAAATTATGATATTCTTTTGAAAGATAATTGCAGAAAGTAGCAAACAAATAAATGAAGATTTGTAATGTTTTTAACCTATTAGCTTATCATTATCAAGCAAACATTTGGAGCTATCAATGGGGTTTTAGAAAGGTAAAATCAACTAAAGGTCAGATTTTTGCACTTAGGCAAACTCTGGAAAAGACCAGAGAATTTGGTATTACTACACATAATCTTTTTATAGACTTCAAAGAGGATTTTGATAGTACTAATAGAAATCGCTGGTATGAAGCTCTGGCTGAATTTCAAATAACGGTTAAACTAATTAGATTTGCAATTGCAAGTATGCCCAAAATCACTTGCATTGTCAAATTCTTAGGATCTTTATCAGAGGAAATTAGTGTCAATAATGGAGTCAGGCAGGGTGATTATTTATCATGTCTTCTTTTTAAGGTTGCTTTAAAGAAAGTCATAAGAGATTCAGGAATTAACATCAGAGGCAATATATTCTCAAAATCAACACAAATTTTGTCCTATGCGGACGATTCTGACATCATTTCAAGAACTGTTTCCACATTAAAAGATGCTTTTCTTTCGTTAGAGCATGCTGCTAATAGCATGGGACTTCTCATAAATAACTAAAAGCCCAAATATATGCTTGTACTAAGTAATGGAACCTCCGAAGGATCCCGTCTAGAAATTGGTTCTCATAAATGTCATGTTTCTCCAAGGTTTTACTTATCTTGGTTCTATAGTTACTGATGACAATAGCATACCGAAGGAGATTCAAGGTCGTCTAATGAATGCAAATAAAACCTTTTACGGACTAATTTCTTACTATACAAATATATACAAATACTATATAAATTTCTTACTATATAAAACCTTAAATAGACCTATACTTACCTATGGCTCAGAGACCTGGACACTGACCAAAGCTAGAGAAAATAAAATAGCCATTTTCTTAAAAGATTCTGCGAGGCATTCTTGGTGGGATATAAATCAACAGTGTTTGGAGAAGAAGATATAACTTTGAGCTATATAAAATCTATAAAGAGCCAGATATTATAATGTTTATAAAAATAAATCGGCTGAACTGAGCGGCTAATATATTTAGAATGGATGAGGATTCCATATTAAAAAATTATTTTACATAAACCTCTAACAAGTAGAAAAAGGGGTAGACCCGAAATGAGATGGATGGAATCGGTGGAGACAAACTTCCTGGCTATCTAGGAAAGAAATTGGCGCACAAGTGTCAAAAATAGAATGCAATATTGCCAAAATTTTTGATGATCAAAATATTTTCTCCTTGAATTTTTAATATATGAGAAAATAAAAACTGGAGTTATTTCAGAATTAAGAAATATTTTGTTCTGTCTTTAAAATCTAGTATTAAAAAGTCCCATATCGAAATAAGAGTAATATATGATATGAAATTTCTGTTATGCATTTTGCACTGCCAAAACAGTTTCACTTTTCAATGATTATTTATGTATGATATTTTTATTTCTTTAAAAAGATTTAATAATTCTCTCTATTTTCTAAAGAGATTCAGAAGGTGTTACGTCAATAATACGAACTCCAAATTGACAGGATGTCACTCAGCAGAACAGATATGATATAAACATGTCTGTCGAGTTTTAACTTATGGTGAATAAGATGCAATGAATGAGCTTTTTCACCGAGCCCCATGGGTGCATCCTGTCATTTAGACTCGGTGTTCTGTGAGCAGCTCAACCGCAATTTATTCTTCATACCGCAGACGGGCCAGTTCTACATCCATTTCTCTCTTTCATTTGTCACGGCATCATTTCTCACGGGTATATTATATGGATGACGCTTCACTGAGTAATTGAGTACGTTAGACAAATAAAACTTGCTTCCATGTCCCGGAGTAAATAAAAAAAAGTGAAAGGAAATTTGCTAATGAGCGTACTAAGGAAATATTACCCAAAATGCGTTATAATGGAATGCATCTCTCCAGTTATTCCTTCAAAATATTTTTTTAATCTCAAGGTCATTTTTAGATGACAGGCTTAGCAAAATCTGAGCTTTTTCCGAGATAATACTGTACTGTTTTTACGTAAAATAAATGTGAACAATGATTGTAATACCGGGAAGTGCTTCTTTTTTTCCAAAGCAGCGGAAAAAATATTGGATAACTTGTGGAACCATATGTTATTGACTTCCGTCAAAACTCTGAACATATTCTTTGTATTTGTCATAACACGATTGGGTAAAATTTTACTATATCTGAAAAATGATTTAAGTCCATGACTTCCGAACTGCCCAAGATATGGAATCTTATTGAATGAAACATGTGCATCACCCCGCACGTAAATGTAAGAAATCACTCGTACAATATCTGTACTGCTTGAAAAAAATATTATCGACATTAAGATGCTCTGATACCTCCTTGCTCCATTTTTACATCCTGTAGATTCATGAAGCCATAGAGAGATGATTGTAATAAAAGAAGTTTTGGTAATTAAAACTAATTACATTCGGTAAAATTTAATGAATCGATAATTAAAATTTTTGCGAGCAACATTCAACACAAAATCAATAAAAATGTTCTTTTGGATATATATATATATATATATTTACTGTCATATATTTTTTAAATATAAACTAAACGCTTTGATTGTATTCACGACTGACAAGGAATCTTTCATTTCACAATATTTTTCGAAAATCAAAATAATTTTTCCTTTAAAACAAGCACGTTAATGAATGTTACATTTCTAGCTTTCTTCCGAAGATCTAAAATATTTTTAATCCTTTCAATATTCTGCAGATTTACGTTTATGAAAGAAATAATTTTTCTTGAATAACAAATCCTCTTTTTTGAAATGTTGATTCAATATTTTATCGCAAAACAAAGATCGCTTTAATAAAATATTGCATTACTAAAAATTTTATTGAGAGTTTTGTTTAAAGCATCATTGATTAACATTAATATATTTAATAAAGAGAATAAACAATATCTTTTTTATATTAGTTGGCTCTTAATATTATCATTCAAAATATCGTATCAACTTCTCATTGAAATTCAATTAGACTCAAGTTCTATAAAATGAAAGAAAAATGATTTCTTAAAATTTGCAGAATGCAAACTCTGAAAATCCAATAATTTCACACCTTTTTCGTTCCTCTATTATGATTTACATGTTCCATAATGTAAAAAAATTATTTCTTCATAAAGTAGGTTATGTTATTTCATCAATGAATGTGAAAGAAATATTCTAATGAAAAATTTTCAGCAAAAAGGTACATTTTTTTTTCTTTTTTACTAAGAAACGTCGATGCTTTTACATAGAAGAAAGTAGATAAAAAAATTGAATACAATTACGTGAGCAGGAAACATACAACATTCTTTGGAATTTGAATCCTATTTTCTACAATATTTGTATGCGTATGAAATTTTTTATGGACAATTGAATCAACCTTAATTCCTTTCAGAAAAAAATAATAATTTATAATGAAAAACACATTTTTGAAAAGCGATACATTAAGATTTTAATCTTTTGTGTTTTCCCTTTTGCTTTTTGTGTTTTGCTACCCCATACTTTAGAAATTCGCATCATATTGTATAAATAATTCCAATTATAAATAGATTAGCTATGATAAGGTTATAAACAGCAAATGCTAAAATGCATCCTTATTTAATTTGTTTAGACAGGCAGGGAAAAAATACTGATTTTTATTTCATTAGTAGTCAGCATTATTCCATGTTTAGGATCTTGTTACAAAAATAAAGTTCTAAAATACATTTTTTAATAAATTTGAATGATTTATTCAATAAATTATCTACAAAATCTAATCATTGTCTCTTAAAAATAAATGGAATAAAGGAAGTAAAAGAAGACAAGAGCAATCTTTTGATCCCATTTAATATATATGCAAAAGTGTTATGAAAAACTTATTTCTCACATGAATAAATTTTTATTTACAAGAAAAATTTATTTTTCAGCAAAATGGTACATCGTGGATATACGCAATAGAATAAATAATTAAAAAACTCTCTTTTCCAGATGCCAGACAGCTCAGTAAATACAAATTAAGCAAATATTACTAACTGACAACAAAATTTGAATGCATAATTAAAAAAAATTTATAAATATTTTGCTTTAATAAATGAAATGAATTCGGCAAATATCTTCTCTAATAACCGAAACTGCCTTTTTTGCGTTATCTTCGCAAACATTTCCTTACTTATTCATGCTAAAAAGCGATATTTGTTATTATCACCGCAGTAAACTTTCTCCTAACAGAAATATTCTGCCATTCCCTAAATTCTGCTTCGACATGGAAAAAATTCAAAATATAGAATTTCTTTAACAAAAGAGAAATAAAAAATAATCCAATTTAAAAAAAACGAATACACATTTTTGGGAATAACACTTGGATTTGATCGTTTAGTCGCTAAAAATAAGAATGAAAATGAAAAATCTTTCGATGAACATGCAATAACACAATTCCTAATCAAATATTATGATCGTATTTTTTTAAAACTATACACAACGCATAAATTGCATTCTAGAATGCAAAAGAAATTCGAACACTTTCCCGTGGAAAAGAACAATCCGATTTCAAGAAAATTTATTGAATTACTCCTTTTGCGCCGAAAGAGAAATATTTCAACTTCTTTGCCATTTCTGATCGCAGTAATGCATCTTCAATCCGTTTAGCGCGTTCAACATTCGTTTTTATGATCTGAACTAGAACAGAAAAAAAAATATTAATATTCTTAATATTCTTAAAACGGAACTCCAGATATTTCGTTTCGCCATATTTGTTTTGAAAAATCCATTTCTAAGGTATTTAACAATGGTAATCGATACAACCTTCTTTAAATATCTTAGGGAAAACATTTGTGATTTGAAATGTAAATTATTAATAAATTTATAAAATGTTTCCAGAAACTGCGATGATTACTGTTATTTTCTTGCACTGGAAGGGTCATTAACAATACATTTCGGAATACATTTGCATGATAAATTGAAAATCCAATTCTTTATAAATAAATTGCTTATCAGTTGGTAAAAGTATATATTTAATATTTATATTAACTTAGAACTATATTGAAGTTTATTAATTAATTCTTTACTTGAAATTGAAAAAAAAAATGACAATTCTTTTCATTTTTAAATTTTCAAATTTTTTCGTTATTTCCTATCTAAAAATTAATGTTTTTAATAATGTGAAATAGTTATAAAAATAATGAAAATGTAACAGTGGGCTAAAAATATAAATTACCTAATCAGTTTTAACCATCAAATGCAAGAAATTATATATGATTATTTTGTATTCATTCTATATATAAGATTAGGATTAATGATTGTTTATCTTTTTCATTTCAAATATTTATTTGCCTAAAAAGTATTATTTTATCAAAAATTTATTTTTTGTATAACATTTATTTGCTCTTTCAGTAATAAAAACAAGCAAGCAAAAGTGTAACACAGGGTTAACTTGCAGTAGACTTACACGGAGAAGTCATATTACTGACTCTCTAACCCGCCCGAAGGCACGCGGATAAAGAAAACTGAATGACCGGACCGCCGAACAGAACTAGCGGGAACTGTGATTGAGTCCTAAGGGTCATTACCGGCCACGGTATAACCCTTCCCGAAGTACGTCCCGTCATCAATGGGAAGAGTCAGTCCTCATACCTTTTTGTGTACCCTCCAGGGTGGCGAGAACCAACCACCTTATCGGAAGCATCTCATCCTCATTTCGAGGTGTCCTCACCCCCCGGGAGTTGATTTACACTGGGAAAGTAAAGCCAATTCCTCTTCAGACTTACCTAAAAAAAAGAGAAAGAAAACATTTTTAAAATTGTAAAATTAATTTAAATTACATTTACAAAATCCTATTTAGATTATAAGAATATTGCCTGCCAAAGTCACCCATTTAAAGATATAGAAATTCGTCATAAATAAGCAAAACAAGATATTATTTTTGTGTACATTTTAAATTAATAAATTTATTTAACAAATTCGGTAGAAGTTCTGGGATCTTTTTTTTTAATAATTTTCTGATGCATAATTTCTTTCAGGCTTACTGTTTTTAGATATTCTTTGATTTGTACTTGAACAAGAATTTGAACAAGAATGTACTTGAACAAGAAGAGCATAATTTCTATCCAAATCATTCATTAAAGATTTCTATCCAAAGCGTTATTTCAAAAGAAATAAAATTATTTTTTAGTACCTCAGAAATGTTTAACAGAAAATAATTATCATCCCGAAAGGCACCGAAGTATTTTTAGGCGCAATTTAAAAATTTAAAATTAATATACACATATCTGTCCGAAATAAAATTATAATGTGAAGAAAGTTAGTATTTTTTCAGGATTTATCCTTATTTATCCTTAGCGCACTTAAAATAATAAGAATATTAAATAGAACAATATTAAATATTTATTAAATTTCAAAATTTCAAATGTTTAATAAAGATGTATATTGTGGCTTTTTAAATATAAAAATCTCAGATAAGATATCCCAAAACAAGTCATCTATATCTATATCTATACTTATAATAAAGCTCAATGTGTGTGAGTGTGTGTGTGTGTGTGTGTGTGTGTGCGTGTTGGCGCTCTACAGACCAGACCATTCAACCCACAGCTACCACATTTGGCACATGTATACCTTGGAGGCCGGGAATGTGCACCTGTGTGTTATTTTTTCGAATTTTTAACTAGAATTTTATTTATTTAAAAATTAAGCGAAATTTTGACGTGTTTCTGCTATAACTGCCGAAAATATTACCGCACAAAAAAGATTTTTACATGAAGTTAAAGATAAAAAATTTATCTTTTAAATGATACTACTGTTTTAATCTTAAAATTAAATTTCTATTTTTAATGAATTTTTAAATAAATATTTTAACTATGTTTTTCAATAATTTTTTTCGTCAAAAGAAAAATGAGGATTAAGCACGTTTCGCATTCATGAGAAAAAAATAGCTTTTTTCAAAGTGTTGCCATCACATTGATTAAAGCTCTAACTGAAAATAAATTAAATCTTTTTGGAAATGAAATCTGCAAAAATATAATTTTTGGCAAGTGTCTGTAGGAAATGAAACAAATATGAAATATTATTTTTTCTAAAAAATAAATTCAAGAAAAATTATTTTATGATCTTTTACACTCTCTATATAGGATGTATATTCAGTCCAGGATCCATTTTGATATTTAATGACTCATAAAATAATGAAGATGTAAACAAACTTATGGCATTTATTGATGGAATAACTCATATATTTTCCTTTTCAGGTTTGAATATTTTTACTTTTGTAAATATCGTCTGCGCGTGTTTTTAATTTCAGATAATTTCATTTTCCAGTCTAAATATCTGTACTTTTCTAAATATCGTCTGCTTATTAAATGCATTTTTCTCTCTTTTGTTTTTGGTAACTATTGAAATGTTATGTTTACTTTTGATGTGTTTGTTCTAAGTAGTACTTTTGTATGTGATGTTTTATTCGATCGGATATTAAGGAGAATGCATACACCACAAGAGAAAGCACAGATTTTATGATGGTCATAGAGTTAATTTCCAATCAACTAAATCACTGACTTTTAAGAGTTAATTTTAAATCTCTTAAACTGACTGATTTATGAAGATTTGAATATCACTATTCAATAAAAAAAAGGATAATTTTAGATTTTTCATCTATCGTTTCTAAGAAAATACGCCAATAAGCGCGCAGGTTTCTCAAGATTAATTGGCCTAAGATTATGAAAATGGTGAGTTTTTCTAAATTTTTAACATTTAAAACTTCATAAATAAGTCTTAGTTGATCGTGGAAAATAGAAACATTCATTCATTTATTTAAAATTTGGTGTGTCCAGAATATTTATCAGAATATGATACCTTACTGCATTAAATTTAGACTTCATAATTTTTGAAATATATTTATAAGCAGGAACAAAATATTATTATTAATTTCATTTCAATCCTTTTGAAAGCAAAACTAAAAACTGAATTTTATACTGAATCACAGAAATTTTTGTTGAATTATTGTTTGAGATATTACATAAACTATGAAAAATATTTTGTAGTTAACATAAGTCTTAAATACCGAGCAATTCTGTTTGCAATACTCATATTGAATAATAATAATAATTAATAAATAACAATAAAGATGATAAATAAAATAAAATGCTTGGTTTTATTAAAAAATATCTTAATATTAATTGCAATTTCGTCATTTACATTTTTAATTAAAGTTGAAGTTTTACCGGAAATGGCAACAAATTAGCAAAATATATATAGTAAATTGAACGAAACGATCTAAACAATATAAGTTTGGTATGACTATCAAAATTTGTAGATTAAAAATGTTTTGTTTGAGAATCCTTTAAGAGACCAGTTACTTAAAATATTTAATTTAAAATTGTAGCGAGCGTTAATACTGGCGAACCGGCTGGTCGCCAAAGGCGGCTAGTAATGAATAAAATAAAAAATAAATACGCTTGAATAAAATTATCAAAATCTAGCTAACTTCATTGAAAGTGACCAAATTGTTTATTTCTAATTAATATCATTACTTTAAATTAAGATTGTTTACATTCAACGATTAACATACAATAGAAATGAAATGACTCGTTATTCACAAGTAATTGCAGATGTCAGTTAGTAAGAATGTGTTTATTGAATAATAATTCGTAAAGCTTTCCTTCAATATAAGTAAGTTGCATATGAAAATTTAAAAATAAATGTTTAATCCAAAATAACTCCTTTCAAAAATTTTTTTGATATATATGGTAAATAAGAATGCTTAGAATAATCCGCTTTTACATTTGATAAATAGAGATGTGAATTGTTTAGAAGCTTAGAGATGCTCCTTACACATATGCACCACCCAATAGAGAGTAATGGAGGGGGGGGGGGAGAAGTTCAGAAATTAAAAAAAAAAATCTCCACTTTTTAGCTGGCAGAAAAGGAATTCTAATTTCTAATACCAAATGAAAAATGTTGGCCAGTATAGGTGTGTGTGTGTGTGCCTGTGTGTATCTTGAAATTAGAAATGTTTAAAGTTAAGTTTTAAGTAAACGTACATGCATGATAAATATTTTCGCCAAAATTAGGAATGATTTTATTTCGAAGATATCTTAAGAAATAATAAAACGAAGTACTTTTCCTTTATGATCGTACGAATTCAATACATTTTATTCTGAGGTAGCATCAACAGGAACATTGAAAATGTATCTTACGTATACAAAGAAGTACTGAAATAAATCAAGACTTTCCTTCTTTCCTAATTATGTCCGAACCAGAACGCTTACAGCATCATTCACTTTCAGCCAGACAAGCTGAAATATCGATTTTCTGCAGACGTGCACCGAAGGGTTTGAGCTCCGAAGAGACAGGACTCATTTCTGGAAAACAGAAATATTTCTCTTCGCCATTCTAAGGTTCTTACTTCCCGACTCTGTAACAAAGATCATTTTTAAAATTCTTGTTAAAATACTGCGATAGTAACACTCTTCGCATTCACCCTTGGCTCTGGTTACAAAAGTATTCGTTTTGTGAGACGTTTAGTGGACAGCAATAGAGGACGTTGTATGTCATTTCAACAGCCATTGCAAAGAGAAAGACTACTCTGAAAGCCAATGTCCCACTCATCGACATTTCTTATCAAATGAACGTCCAAAAGAGCCACATGGCGGAGATTCCATTTTCATATCACAGAACTCTATCTGAACTATAGACGTTCATCGAGAATCGAAACTAGATGTATGTTTATAAACCTTTTATAATTTTCGACATTCTTGTCATATTATCATTTTAATTATAACTCCACTATTTCCTATTTATCTTTACTTGCTGTTCTTCTAGTATACATTTATGTGTTTAGCTTTCCCCATCCTCACTTACCAACCCGAAATGATGTGCGACTCATGAAAACCAAAATGGCAGATTCTCAATTCATACGTGTTTCAACAGATAAAAATCATGGTACCACGAAACCAAAATTCGCGTCACGCAGACCAACATTCGGGGAAATTTAAAAAAATAAATATTAAAAGTGTTTAAACTAAGCCTGATGACAATAACAATATCATTACAGAGTCTTAAAAAATAATGATGATAAAAAAAAGAACTTATTTTGTGTAAACCCATACTTATTTTTTTTAAATGAAGTAAATCAAAGACCATGCTAGGCATTCTGTTGAAAGTTCAAAGGCGATAGAATTTCCTTTCCGGATTGCCGGAGATCCAGATCATTGAAAGAAGAAATGAAATTCAACTCGTTGATTTATCAAAAAAGCTTTCAACCAAACCTGAAAAATTTGTAATTGATAATAATAGGATATATCAACTTTCGATACATTTCGTAAATTTTCTCACCTATTAATCTACTTGCTGATAAATTTGACAGTAAAATAATAATAATTTGACAATAAAACTAACGGAAGTGTCCAAACATGGTTGGTTCGTTTTCGAGAAAAAGGGCTTGCCTGTATCCTTATCATCGAGTGTTACTTTAATAAATGGTGCCAACTGCTGATATCAAAAACTTGTACATTTTGTGTAAAACAAAAACAAAAAAAAAACGACACATAGAATGGACACTCTCACGGTAATCCTTAAAACAGGAAGGAGGACGACGGAACTTCACAAAGATTGAGAGTGAAAGTAGTCTTGTCTCATTCTTAAAAAGAAATAACTTCCCGAATCAAATAGTACTAGAGGAGCAGCTGTTGGAATGCCTCTTTAAAATGCGATTCTAGACAATCTTTTGATTAAAAAAAAAAACATAGACTTAAATAATGATATGAAAATGATGAAATATATTGAACCAATAGGCACACTTCTCATTTCTTACTATCCATTTTTGTAAAGTTTGATTATCTTTCGGACAGAAGGATTTCGGAACAGCAGAAGGACAAGCGAGTGAAACCCATTGCGACGGAGAAAACTGGAGCGGATGCGAATGCTTTGACTTTCCAATGAAAGTAATTTCATGACTACGAACGGGCTTCTTTCGAAAGACTTAAAATAAATAAGGTTTTGTCATTTTAAATGGCAAAACATCTTTTTGAAACGAAGAGGACGAAAAGAGCAAAACAAACAAGAGAAGAAAATAGGTGACGCTAGATCGTCATTCAAAATATTGCCAGCTGCCACCCACTGAATGAGCCACCAGATGATTGAATTTTAAGGCTGTTTAGAAATGGATATAGAATGCACTTATTAATTCATCTTGTAACGACAGTAAACCATCCATTCAATGGAATCAATGGAGTGTAATTTAAAAATGATTGATATTATCATTAAAAGTGGTAGTAAAAATCCCACAAAAGATTTAAAAGATCGTGAGTGAGTGTTTGGATGGATGAGTTTGATTTCCACCATAATATTTAAAAACATTATTAAACATGGTGCATCCAATTAAATTTTTAAAAAAATATTTCAAGAATGAAGTGAAAAAGGGTGCGGATATCATTAGAAAAGTAATGTTTTGAGATTTAATATAATACAAATATCATTTTTGTAAAATAATTTCATAAGAAATATTCATATCCATTTTCACAGGCAAATGATTGGAGTACCCAGCGGTGAAGCCTATTTTTGCCTCGATTCATCTTTCTGTTCAAAGCTTGTTTCTAGATTATTTTTACATCCACTTTTCTCTGATTTAATCCACATTTTTGTGATTGGATGATCCTTCTCTTGAAATTTCTAATAAAAAGTTGTATCTCCATTTATTATCTTAGAGAAGAACTCAATTCCCTACAGCAGTAAAAACGTTCAATGAAGCTATCTACACTGGTGTGCAACACTTAAGCAACAGGTATGTTTCTTGCCATAACTTCACGAGAAATCATCTGAGAGACATGAAATTCAGAAATGAGATACATCATTTTGTTGTGAAAGAATGACGGAAGCATAGTTGCGCAGAACTGAATACAATGCATACAAAAAAAAGGCTTGATTAAACTCATAGTATCGTTACACATCATTGTCTGTCCAAGAAGAAGAACAGCAAGCAGATGTTCCTTAGTATGGGATATGCCCTCCCCTTACTGCAATGGTTGCTTCGCACCGTGTCCCCATACTCAGCACCAGATTGTCCAACAGTTCTTGAGGTAAGAGTGTCCATTCCTCAATCAGCATCTGTTTAAGTTGTCGGGTGTTCCCAGGAGGATGTAATCGTGCCGCAAGGCGTCTCCCCAAAGCATCCCACACATGTTCTATCGGATTTAAATCAGGGGAGCACGCCAGCCAATCCATTCGAGTGACGGTCTCTTTCCGTGATGTTACTGGGATGAAACCGTGTCCCGACCTCTCTCCAAATCAACTGGCGTTGGGAATCGCTTGTAACAACACGGAAAGAGACCGTTTCGGTGGTCCTGGAGTTGTTGTCTGGGGAGGCATTATGATGAACGGGCGGACTGAGCTCCACGTTTTCGACAGATGTTCTGTAACTGGAGATCGCTATTGTCAGGTGGTGATCCTTCCCCATGTGCGTCTGTTCCGAGGTGCCATTGGATCAGACTTCGTTTTTATGGATGACAATGCACGGCCACACAGGACTCATGCTGTTGAGAAACTCCTGGAAAGTGAAGATATCACTCGAATGGATTGTCCGGCGTGCACCCCTGATTTAAATCCGATAGAACATGTGTGGGATGCTTTGGAGAGACGCCTTGCGGCGCGATTACATCCTCCTGGGAACACCCGACAACTTAAACAGATGCTGATTGAGGAATGGACACTCTTACCTCAAGAACTGTTGGACAATCTGGTGCTGAGTATGGGGAGACGGTGCGAAGCAACCATTGTAGTAAGGGGAGGGCATATCCCATACTAAGGAACATCTGCTTGCTGTTCTTCTTCTTGGACAGACAATGATGTGTAACGATACTATGAGTTCAATCAAGCCTTTTTTTTGTATGCATTGTATTCATTTCTGCGCAACTATGCTTTCGTCATTCTTTCACAACAAAATGATGTATCTCATTTCTGAATTTCATGTCTCTCAGATGATTTCTCGTGAAGTTATGGCAAAAAACACACCTGTTGCTTAAGTGTTGCTCACCGGTGTAAAATGCTTACGCTAGATTGTTTAGCATTGGACGGTAACTTGTGAGAGAGATTTCTATGCAAAGTACGCAAATGTTTTGGAGTTTTATAAGTATAGATTATTTCGATTTATTTCATTTTTTATTTCAAAATTTATGATTATTCATTATTATTAAAAAATGATGAGTTTCAAAATGATTTCAAAATTTACGATTATGAAATAAATGGCTTAGTGCAAGAGGGGAAATATAAATGGTAATCATTATTATAAAATTGGAGTTAGTTGCGAAAAACAGAAACTTTAAGAATTTTGGTGAAAATAAAAAAGGAATAAAAATTGGCAAGAAAATAATCGGTTTTATCATTGGCTAAACAATCAGATGCAAGTTTTATAATTTCTTTTGACTGAAACATTAATGATGTTATAAGAAGATTATTTGTGGCAACATATAGCTTAATGCTTTAACGGCTTTGAACTTCAAATAATATTTGAATGCCTCACGTAAATTATGTTTTAATCTCTATATTTGTAACATTAAACGGTAATTATAATGTTATATAATGAATAATTCAAATTTTAAAAAAAATGTATTGAAATTTTCAATATCGGTCGAGGAATCATTATGAATTCTTTGCATTTGCCTCAAACATAATTATGAGTGATTTGCTTTCGAAAAGGGCCTTGAATAAAGTAGAACTTTTTTTCCTGCTCTTACACAAATTCGATTTCTTTTATTCAGAGGCGGCACTGACAGAAGCTACGAAAATGTATCTTTCGACTACAAAGAAGATCCTGAAGGCAATCAAGATCTTTCTTCTTTCCTAATTACGCTCGAGCTTCAAGATCATTTATCGCATCGTTAGCTTTCAGGCAGGAGAGGTAAAATATCGATTTTCTAACAACATACACCGAGTACATTTTGAGCGTCGTAAACTGTGCAGCAAAACACATTTTAGAATCTGAAATAATATTCAGATTTCGAAAACACACACAAAAAAGCCTTTTTATCCCTTTAGTGAATAGTTTTAAACTTCACATTTGCTTAATGGCTCTGAACTTCAAATAGTATTTGAATGCCTCACAGAAAATAGCATGATTTATCTCAGAGTGACTGTTATTAAAAAGTATAGGCTTATTAAAAAAATAAAACACACGAATGCCTTTTTTTTATAACATTGGTTTAGAATTCAGTGCAAAAAGTTTTCAGTCCATTTCTCGAAATGTGCAAATACCGCTATTAAATAAAAAAAGAAAGAAATATGATGTAAGCAATGAGTGCAAAAAAACATAAAAAGTTACACTGAGGCTCTAAGAAAATACGATAAAGTGAAAGCACTAATGTGATTCTTAAGAAAACGTTTCTTTCATGTAAGAAAAAAATGTATTTAAGCCATTTTTATTTGACAAACTCTTTTCATTACTTCTATTTATTTGTCGTTGCGTTGAAATACAAAATAAAAATTCAAATTTTCCATGCAGCAGCAGTAATGTGAAAATCCAAAGGTAAGGCACATCAAACTAAAAAAGGAAATTGTTAATGAAACTTTCTTATCAATTAAACATTTAGAAAACATCGTTAAACATCGATTCTTGCATTTTATAACATTTTGCAGATATCTTTATAAATTTGTATTGAAATATATATATGGGAAATGATTTAAGGTTTCAGTTACAGGCAAAGTTAATAATTACAATCTTAAAACATTAATGATAAGGCTGTTTTACTTAAACTGAAATTATGAATCAATAAAGAATATTATGAATGAAAATAGAATCAAAGAGAATGATTTTCGTCTTCTAATGAAAAACTATTTAAGAGTAAGCACATTTTGATAATGCATTTTTTCAAGGCGTGTTGTTTTTATTGACTTAAGTAGAGACGGTTTGGAAAATATATAAATAATATCTATTTTAGAACGCTGAAGAAATGACGGAATGCATTTCATTTTTTCAATATAAATATTTTCGTAGAGTAACTAAGAATTAGGGTTAAATAATTTTGAAAGCTGCCATCTGTGCATCGGATTCATAAATTTTTAGAGACTGAAATTTTCTTCTTAATTTTCTTTTCCTATTTATTATGAGCTTCATATCTTTTTCACTTAACTAAAAATATTTATAATTCTTGAGAAACATGAGGTATTTATTGTTTTAGTAAATTCATAGTGAAGGCTATATAATGTCTTTCAAGCACTATATAAAACTGCAGTCCATCGTTTTCTAAATGTAAGCAAATGTGGAGCAAATTTGAACACAAGTATTAATTGGGGTAATAATGAAATATTCTAGCGAACCTTAACAAATAGATTATAATACTGCTTTTTAAAAGTCAAAATTAAAGTATGAGTGTTGATTTTTATAAAGTATTTGCATTTTCTCTTGCTCTAAAATAAAAAGAAAAAAGTTAAATTATTAGCAATATTAAACCATTATGCATATTTTACGAAATAATTTATCAATTTCTATTAAAAAGTTTCATTCTGACTATGCTTTTTTCAATAATTTTATTATTAGAAAAAAATATATTAGTGTAAAAGAAGTGTAAAAGAATTTCAAGACAAACAAATTAAAGTTCTTATTTTTACTTTAATTTTTATTGCATTTACAGTGGATAAAAAGTGGTTTCCATATGCAGCTGTGACTATAAAAAATGCTGAATTAGTCGCAAAACATTCTGAATGAATGAGTATTCGCTTATTGATTCAACGCAATTGGTACGTATATTATTACTGAATACTAAAAAATACCGAGATAAAAAAATAATGAATTTAAGGAAATATAAAATATTGCCAGTGATAAGTAAGAATTGTTTCCGTACAGTATTTTCATAGTTTAAGATAGATCTTTTGCGCCTCAAGCAAGTTATAATGAATGGTCACACCTAAAGTAAAATTTTTCAAACACCTTAGGAAATCCTTGATAGCAAGCACAGAAAAATTCAACCAAAATTATATCAAATGAGTTGCATAAATATCGAATGCTTCTTCACCCACACTTTTTTTTTCTATCTGAGATAGTATATCTATATTGTATATAGAATTCGAATTATTAACACAACATCCATCCGCATCTGATGGAGCATCTCTTCGAAAGGATACAAAATCTTTACCGAGGAAGATGCTTAAGAAAAGGGCTTTCGAGGAGCTGGAGATAAATGGTAATAGTTGTGTTTCGGATGGATTATTCCCGGTATGTGGTGCTATTTTTTCATGCACCGTGGTCGAAAAATTTTAAATGCGATAATAGACTTGAAAGTTACAGTGGGTAGTTTCTCAATTATTCAGGGAGAAATTTAAATATATATATGCGATAGTTGTTTTGGAAGAATATCAAAAACAACTATCGACCAACAGCGACCAAAAATAAAGAGCAGAAGATCCCGGAAAATTATTTTTTGAGAAAAATAACATTTTTGTTGCAGGGAAAGAAATCTTCTTGTGCTGCAAAAGCAATTAAAAAAAGCTTAGACTGGCATCGGATCTCCGTAATCTTTGATTGGAGGGGGAAGGGATAGCAACAAAGAAGTAGACTATATATGAGTCATAAACTAATTTATCTAATCTTATATTTGTGGATTCAGAAGCAAATTCTATTCTACTGTTGATTGCCTTTTGTCTCGAACGAAAAGTATAAATTTCCCGAAAGAATATTTATTGTTGTGCTACGTCTTTTTTTTTCAACAACCATGTTAAATACAAATATTGATTGATAAGTACAAGGGTTTTTGACAACTTTTACCATTTTTCGTGCATTGAATTTGCTGCGACTTTGAAATTTCTTTTTGTGGTGTAGGGAAAAGAACACCTTTGGAAATTCTGAAATCATCAGAGATTCAAAGTTGGTGCAAACTCATTCCAGGTGCTCTTACATCGAAAAAAATTGTTGGCTCCCAGAGATAAATTTGTGCTGCATTTGGATGGATTGAATATATATTCAACGTTAAAAGATATATAATATTACAGATTTATGATTTTGAAAATAAATTTTTGATTTTGATAAATAAAAGTACACTGAGATCTGACCTTAACCTTGTAAAATTGCCGTCCATCTCAGAAGTATGTCCTCAATATTTAAAAGATTATTTATTTATTTATTTTAAAATTTAGCGATATTAAAGTAGTAAACGTTATTCTCCAAAATTCGTGTGTGACGCTGAAGTTACAAAACAGAATGAAAGTTTCAAAAGAACTGTGAAATTAGTCACAACACTAAAAATCATTTGTTTCAATGATAATATGTTTTATATAATATTGTCATTTTCTTGGTAAACTTTCTTGAAAGATATAAATGTGTTAATCGTGATCTCATTTATCTACACTACATCTTGTTGTTGAAGTAATTAGGCTACTTCTGTTTCATTCACAAATTAAATAGGCAGTAATTCAGATATTAGTGTAATTAATCTCATTAGTTACGAATCTGTAATACTGTTTCCCAGGTTCTATTGTAAGAGAAACAGTTTTACGGGCAGCTCGACGGATGCTGAACGGATGACGGATTAGTTATCTCCGGGCTTGGCTACTTTGGCGATAAAATTGAAGATTCTACTATTTTAAGAAATTTTGACAATAGGAACAATAGGAGGCAAATTACAGCGATTCCTCTGCAACATTCTATTGAAGGTAGAAATAAAAGGTCGATAGCGCAAGAAAGTGTCAGTCAGTTGGACCAGTTAAGTGGAATGTAAGCGATTAGTGAGTTGAGGACTGAGCCGTTGCCGAATCTTGGAGTCAAGTATTGAATCAGTGCGTATACTGCATAAATTCGTGGGCCGAGGTCGTCGTGTGCTGCTAGTCGTATAGTGGAAAAAGAAGTGAATAGGTAGTTGGTTACAGCTGAAGCGAAGAGACAATTTGGCAATTTTGTGCTGTTGGGATAGTTTACTGCTGACCTTGTTCTTCTCGGCTGTCTGTGTAATAGGGTCTTCGTCTTGTATAAATGTCCTTGTTTGTAACTGGGCCTGTCAGACTGTCCCACCATAATTCCACAACATCAAATATATCAATTTTAAGAAATTTTGTGAAGAAGTTTCCGAAGCACACTGCTTGGAATGACTGGGCAGACTCTCACTATAAGGCAATTTCTTGCTTTTTTTCTCTAATTCTTAAATTTATAAAAATACACCTCAAGAATTGATCTATCAGTTGGCTAAAATTCCTTTTATGCTATTTATTTTTCCACTTCAAGACCTTTATTGCTTTAAAATATAAATTGCTAACACTACATGCACCATGGTGCCGATGCTATCATTTTAGATAATTTAAGAAAATTTCTTATACAGAATCTATTGACTTGGTCTTTTTCCTAACTATAACTTGGACATTTGATGCATTACTAAAGAAAATCGATTTCCAGAAAGCTAAAGACTTAATTACCTGCTTCTTTTCTAATTTCAAAGTCTTTTTTTTTCTGTTACGAAGACTTCAGACAGTTTGCACATTCATGGTAACATGTTTTATTAAAGACATTTCTCACCATCTGAGGTGTCACTTTAGTGCTGTAATCAGTTCTTAAATCATCAGCCATTTGAGATACATATATTCGCGAATTATCTGAAACATTGCTAATTCATTCCTTTTATGCAATTGACTTATCTTTTGAAGTCTTCCGCATCTTTCCCTGTCTTCAAAAGCTTTAGCTCATTTTTAATAATTTATTGTAAAATAGACTTCTATTTTCTAAAAATTCCACAAGTATTTTTTTCTTTTGTGAACCATGAGTTAGTTATTAACTGAATTATCAACTCACAAATAGCTTTAGAATCTCATGTTTAAAAACCATCAGAGACAATATTGGAATCACATATTCATGTTGATTACATTCGCATCGGACTCAAAAATTCTCTCCAAATTAATTCTAGAAGATTTCAGGACTCATTTAGTATTATTTGCGGAAACATTTTCTGTATGACATTTTACAATTATCTTTAAATATTTTAATTAAGATGCTTGCTGCATTTTATAAAAACACACATTTTAATAACTGAAATGAAGCCTATTTCCATAATTTAGTAAAGTAAGAAGCAAAGATTAGAAATGATGATATTTTATTCATAACTGTGTCTTCTGTAAGGAAACTTATTTTACAGCTGTGCATTCGCATGAAATTAAAATGTTTCTTTTTTCGCACATTAGATTTTCAGCAAAATATGTGTCATAATGCTTTGATTTCAGAGGATACTTGAATAGAAAATTCTAAAACTTCGATGCATTAAAAAGTTGATCATTTTATTTTTTCTAACACAGTGAAAATCCTGCTAACTCTTCATATAACATACAATGTAACTGAGCGAAACTTGTGAATTATCTTATCCAAAGTAGCAATATGTTATATTTTCACCTTATTTTATAATGTTCATTTCTAGAGTCCTTCTTTTAGAGTCTTCTTCTAGAGTCCTAAATTTTAATTGCCTTAAATAAGAGAAGGAAACTTAGTAAACTTCTTAGAATCAATCTAATAAAAATTAATATTTTCAGTTAATCATTCATAAATAGTATATCATTCTTCATTTGGAAGCCCAACTGAATTGCAATGAACGACTCTTAATGTGATCATGGCTAATGGCATTATAGTTTAATCTGTTCGTGGTATTCGCTTTAAATTATCGTTATTCTCAGGTCCGGTATTCAATTCACCATAAGAATATCAATCACCAGGACATTGTTTAAAATTATCAGATTTCAAGTCGATAAGTGAATAGATCTTTCATTTTCTACCAGCATTAATCATTGACTTTCATGGAATATTTCTCTTCTATTGATGAGAAAACATCTTGGAGTCATTTTTTTTCTCATAGGATGATGTTTACATCCTTTTTCCTCGACTACAGCTGTCTAGACTAGTTTAAATGGTAATTGAATTGCAAAGTTAAGCTTAAAAAATGTTGAACAATCATAAACGTCTGCAAATGTCATGAATGCAAAATCGGTTTGAGTATTAAAGACAAAATGAAAATTATTAACGTTCGCAAGTCAGCGCACAGTTGAGAAATTCCGCGGCCTCCACAAAAATCCTGATCTTGGTGATGAAGACCAAGGAACGAATGCCGATGATTCAAAAAGAGAAGAATGTGCCAAAGAAAACTCTCCAATGGACAACAAAATGAGTCAAGAATTGTGCAGCCTCATTCAGCAGATTTAAAAAGCAATCAGTGTGCGAAAGGATTGTTAAGGAATAAATGTTAAGCAAAAATGAAGGTATTTTTTAATTGTTTTTGAAATAAATTATAGATATTCCAGGGATTTTTATTTTCTCTTTTCCCAAGATCTGATAAAAATAAAAAAAATAAATCCAATCCGATGAATATAACAAGTGTCAAAATGACCGCAACAAGCGGCATCACATATTCGATCATTCTAAGCAACTGCCAGACTATTCATGAAACTGATTTCACTATTTCATTTGCTATTGCTCATTGTAAGAATTTAAATTTCAAAAGTTTTGAGTATGATAAGCAAGTTTTAATTTCGTAAAAAAAAATGCTAGGATCGTTTTATCATTTTCTGAGTATAGATGAAATGATAGAAAATTCCCAATTTACTAACACTTGAATGAAATGAAAGTGGCCAGGAATACCTTCAAAGAGTTTCCAATGTGAGGTAATAAAATTCAAATTTCACTATTCAAATTTTGTCATTTATTTGTAAAGCCATTTAATCAAGAGGTGGTTGTATGTTTAAAGTTTAAATGTGGAAAATCTTTCCCTGCCAGCAAAGATAATTTATATTTTTAATACAAAAATTTTAATTACTATGTGTTGAACATTTCTTAAAATAGTATTCTTTCATTTTTATGAGCACTTTTTGATTTGTTCTTGTTTATTTGATGTTTTTTATAACTGTTACAGAAGACATCTATATTAAAATTGCGGAATGATCTTTACTGAGCGTTATGAAAAATAGTCAACATTTAATGAAGTTGAATAGATTTATGAATTTCAAAATAGTTGCCTGCATCGCAACACAGAAAAATCTTTAACTTATCATTTATCAATAAATTTGTGAATATAACAAAGATCATAATGAACAGAAGAGGCAATAAATGCTTACATTTAAGTATCCGTACAATGCAATTCATATCTTGAAAGTTAAAATTGAAATATGTGAAAAAATAGTGTGAAAATATTAATAACACATATTAATACACAATATAACACATAACAATTATTAAATAAAATAAGAAAAGAGTCATTTAAATCTTATCATCACAAAATGCATTTTCAGATCCTTCTTTCTTATATATGCTTTTAGTATACGCTATTGTGATTATAGAAGAAATGCAAAAAATAAATTAAATTGCAAATAATTGAAATAAATATGCTTTCTTTTAAATAATTTCACACTTTTTATATGAAAATGAGTGAAAGCAACTTACATGCAACTTAAATAAATTCATTTCGATTGAATGGTAAAAATAATTTGACAATCTTACACTATAGCGTCAAATGAAAGTTTTACTCGTGAAAAGTTTATAAAATTATAAAATGGAAAATATTTCGTCATCATTTCTATAGTCTCTCATTAAGTGTAAACCCACAATATGCCGCTATTAAGCCTTGCGTATGCTGCTGAATGATCTAATCTTATTTATCAACATTTATTAAAAAAAATGAAATCTTTAATAAAATGCTTTAAAAATTTTCCACATTTTTCATTTTATTTTTCTATTTGTCACAGTTGGGTCTTTTAGCGTCATTTGCATGGCATCAACCAACTCAGGTTTGGTTTGGTTTAGTTATATTAACGTTCCGTTTGAAGCAACACTTGGGCTATTTTGGGACGGACCTCATAATTTTGAACCGCGGTCAGATGACGAGGACGACACCTGAGCAGGCATCCCCCTCTCCACACCACACCAGTGGGAGGACGTTTGGTCAGGACGGATTTAACGTGCAACAGACCCCCTTACACGACGGGTCTTCGGTGGAATCGGGTCTCGAACCTGAAACCCTCCGATTCCGAAACCTTACCACCAAGCCATCGCGGCCCCTCAACGAACTCAGGATCAAAATGACACGATAAGATGACCCTCCGAATGTCGTCTCATACGTCCTAATACACTGCTGCAACGAATTTCAGACGCAATAAACGCGACTCTGTCGCTTTCCATCCATGCACCCATTGAGTGCGTTCATGACTCGCGGAGTGATGGTTGGCCTGCGCCTATTCCTCACAGATTACGATTTCCTATCACCGCATCCACTTTCGTGGATTACCCTCATCTATGGCAAATTCATTTTGTGTGCGGTACAAGCCTGGGAACATCTCCCATTATTTCGGTTTTATTGCCTCCAACGCTCCAAGTAGGATTACTTCCTACTACATCCGATTAAGCCTTTCTTTATTCACTGGACAAAATGGGAAATCGGTGTTAAGTCCTGAGCTCTGGTCATCTTCGCAGGGAAGAGGAATGTAATGATAATCGCTTTCGACGTACGGGTCATGTTTCTTTTGCTTACAGATTTGAAGCAAGCAAACAAATGGAGAGATCTCTGAAGGATTTCTGGAAAGGGATGAGTGTTATTTCTGAGGCGAAGGAAGACAGCTGACACTAGGGGTTGAAGATGTGAAATATTTGATTAGGTTCTGAAATGAAGCGCGTCCCAGATGGATCACTTGCTTTCTTTGAATGGGGCGAATTAAAAAAGCAGAAAATGGGACGCATCCTCTTCTGCGTGGATGGAAACCCTTCTTGTTGTCGTTTTAGTTCTTAATCATGCGATACGAATAAGGATTCGATTGTATTAATGTTTTTTCGAGAAAATTATAATAATAGAAGACTGATTATATAATAACATGTCAAAGCATACTGGGAAATGACAGGAAATAAAGAAATAATTCATAGCTAGTCTGTTAAAAATAAGAAAACGTTTAGACAATAATAATTTAAATAAAATATTTCTAAACATTAAATTAAATTAGTTTTCAAACTTTGAAAATGAAGATTATTCACAAAGAGTTAAGACAAAATCATTGCATAAGCCTTTATCTCTCTGATAATAATTTTAATTTATTTTAAGTCTCTTCCACCGCATGGATACATTTCCTTTTCTTATATTCTTTTCTTAATGAGAAATAGTAAAATAGTAACATTTAATTTTTAAAGACTTTTTCTTTGGATTACTGAAATAATGCCCATTTCCATAATCCAAAGGAGTGCAAGAGACTCAAGTTAAAAACCATTTCCTTTTCCACTAGAAAAGTGGGGGAGGAGCAAAAGGATTTCAATGAGCTCTCGTCGTTTCTTACAAATAGTTAGTTTTTTGTTTTTAAAAATACAGAACAGAAAGTAAATATACACAATTTTACAGACTCGCTACAAAGCTAAATGGAAGGAGAGACCGAATTATGTTACTTTAAGGGAAATTGGGAGTTGGCTTTAGAAGGGTTCTAGCTTTTAGCTTCAATGTGGGTAAAATCGCTCAGATGTCTCATGATATCAGAATGCTCTTTAACTCAAGGACGTGTCATGCCACTCTCTGAACACTCCCACTGACTTGCTTCATCTAGATATGATATGCTTTGCGATATGTATACGAAGGAATCAAAATATCGGAACTTTCCCTAGATTGTTGCAGGTGCAGAATAATGAAATTTAAATCAACAACTGGTACGACTGATGTATAAAGGAAAAGAGTCTCCTGCTCCAGCAATTGTGGTATTTGTAAAAAGAAAGTAAATCTTTTCCTGGATGTTTTGATTAACTTTAACTGCATTATCAATTACATTCAATCCTGTGTTATTTTTATAATCGATCTCATCAAGAATACCTTTAACTGCAGAATACGATTCTTAGCAATGACTTAAAAAATCATTTATAAATAATATCCTCAATCAAGTTAGTTAGTTTTATAATATTGTAATAGTTATGATTATTCTATGAGCCAAACATAAAGAAGTCATTCATATGATGCGAGAAATGGCTATATTGATCTTTGAATTTAACACAAAGAGCATAGTTATATACTGTATCTACATCCTGAGACTTATAAATCTTTACAAACGCATTTCAGGCTCGCAAAAACACTTTCAGTCAGAAAATTCTAATCTATATTGCAGCAAATACAAGATTAATTTCATAATATTTCCTCAATTAAAATAACTATAAACGAAACGTCCGTTCAAAGGACTGATTCAAAAGAACCGCAACATAAAATTTGATAGACTTTCGACTAAATGCTTCTTGGAAACTCTACAACGTTTCCATTAATTTAATTGCTGGAATTGAAATGGATCAGTGAAATTCAGTTTCGTGGCCTGTATTTTAATGAATCATTTATTCGCATCCATTAAAGCAGTAAGCATTCTGCTAATAGTATCTATATCAGGGATTCGCCAATTTATTTAATTTGTCAACACGACACACATTTAAATGCTTCTCATCCCAAAATTTAAAATGGCATGTCTTTAGCTTAGAGAACAAAAGAACGATTTTCCATATAAAGTCATTTATTTATTACATAACATTTTTTGAAATGATATTAAGATTTTATTTGTTCAAGAGTATTTGTTTAAAAATACTGTGATTCAAAACTTATGATTGCAAGCACTTGAATGCTATGTTAAAATAAAGCGGAAGCTATGTATAAGATTTACGGATGTTTCAACATATTTTTAAATCAAACGAAGTATTTTTTGATAAAATATTAACTTTAAAATGACAGCTAACCAAAATTCAGTTTTGGTAGAGAAATAGAAAACTGCTTTTTCCTTCTGATTTATGCTCTTGCAAGATAAGAGACGCGGTCAGGTTAAGACTCCCATAGGAATGACTTAATTTTTGACTCTCAGAGAGCAAGTCACGACGTCCTGTAAAAAGACGAGGGAGTAAATATATTATGTTCATTATCGTCTAATAATTCATTATCGTCTTATGTTCATTCATCTAATGTTATCACTGCATTAATTGGGAGCGAACCGTTTTCAATGAATTCATCTGAAACATATAAAACAACAGGATATATAGACAAAGATAATTCGTTTGATAAAATATTTAAATGAAACGTTTTTTTTTATTTTTCACTCTTGAATAGAAGTCAAGTGTTAGGATTTTCTGAAGGATAATGAAACGATTTTCTGACAAACTGAAAAAATAAAAAGAATTTGCTTTCTTTCCTTGAGATATTTTTTCTATTTTACCAATTTGTTTATAGATTTTATATGATCTATCGAATCTATTTATGAATTGGTTTGGTTTGGTTATATTAACGTCCCGTTTTGAAGCAACACTAGGGCTATTTTGGGATGGACCTCGTAATTTTGAACCGCGATCAGATGACGAGGACGACACCTGAGCTGGCACCCCCCTCTCCACACCACACTACACCAGCGGGAGGACGTTTGGTCATGACGGATTTAACGTGCAACTGACCCCCTTACACGACGGCTCTTCGGTGGAATCGGGTCACGAATCTGAAACCCTCCGGTTCCGAAGCTGAGACCTTACCACCAGGCCACCGCGGCCCTATCTATTTATGAAGGGATGTATTTAATGTAATAAATAGATACATGCTCCTGTTTCCCAACATTTATCTATGCAAGCAGGCTTAATATTTTTCAATCTTTATTGTCCTTAATCTAAATGATTATATGTCATATCTCTACTACCTAGTAACAACAATCGAAAACTTCTCTCTGCATTATTACAAATTCTTCAGCAAAGAACTTCACCGGGGACAATCATAAGATAGAATGACAATATTTAATTGCAAGTCACCAAATCATAAGAAAGTTGAATTTGGTAGGAAATTTAAAGGCCATTTAGAGAAAATAATCAGAGCTCTTTCTCATTAACGTCTTAATTTCGCTTCTGTCTCCAAGTCGACATTATGCGAAACAAAATAGGAATTGGCATTTCTATCCTATATGGAATGCTCAAAAATTCCATTTATACTTATTTACATGAATCTGGATAGATTAATATAACATTAGAAATCTTAAGGGCTTTATACTCATATATTTATTCATAAACGGGAAACCGTCATTTATTTCTCTTTTTCGGTGAAAACTATTTTCTTTGGAAGTGCACGAAAAATAAATGGCTCATTTCTTTAATAATAAACAATGAGCATTTGCTGATTAAATATTTTAAAAAGAAATTTCAAAAAAAAAAAATATAAAACTGTTTTATTTACGAGACACGTTATTACGCACAGGCCTCGATGAAAAAAAAAATTCAAACAATTCGTAACTTTTGATGGTTTCTTTCATCGGTCTTTTTCGATGATCATAGAAAAATTGCTTTAAACAATTACTTATTGCTAATAATTCAGAAGGGTCAGAGTTTTGAAACAATTTGTTTGTAAATTTTTCTGAGATGATAACAATCGTTAGAGTGATTAATGGTGATAAAGTACTGAAAACTGTCTTTTCTACATACTTTAATGATGCTCATCGTCTGAGAGCAGTCATGGCTGTTGGTAAAAATTACAATCTGCGTAATAGCTTCGGGAATAGAAGGCTCATACATCCTATGCAAATCAGCATCTTGTCATTCAGAGCATAAGAAACAACCTTTATGTGTATTTTGTTTTTCGTTCCCAAATTCCATTCTAATTTTAGAAATCGATTCGAGTACTTCTATGCATGGTTAACAATTCTCTTTGTGTTCTAAAGATACATTAATAAATAAGACAAATGCTTTTGGTAAGTATCTATGTATTCGAACAATATAAATATTTCGTCCAGAAAAAATTCATTACAGTGCAAAAAGTAAGGGAAATTCTGACGTTCTTCTGCAAAAGTAGAAATATATAAATCAAGACAGTTATGATAATGAATTTCCAATGTGCAAAGTATGACTGCTGTCTAAGAATAAATAAAATACTATCTTTATTTTAATAAATGTATTTTCTTAGGCATAACAAAAGCCGTCTTGTTCCCCCTATGCCTATAACACTGAGTTATCTAACCAGTTAAATGAGCACAAGAGGGAAGAGGAGGGGGGAGAGGAGAAAAGAAAGAAAAAAAAAAGACAAACCATCTTTGGATCTTCTCTGGAAAGCCAGGGATAGTTTGTCGTTTCTCTTTTTCCTTTCTTCTCTCCCCCCTCCCTTCCATCTTGTGCTCATTTAACTGGTTAGATAACTAAGTGTTATAGGCGCAGGGTGAACAAGATGGCGTTTTGTTATGCCTAAGAAAATACATTTATTAAAATAAAAATATGACTTACAATAAATAAAATTACTCCTACCGCAAAAAATTTGAATCCAAGCGAAAAAATTTTAAAATATTTATAGCAATTATTAATGCACTTAGTATAATGCAGTAAAATCTAAAGGACCAATTAATGACATGATTTGTTTTTGTTGTTAATGTTTTCCCTAGATTTTTTTTACTAATATCCTTGATAAACACATCCGTATATGTTTTGCTGAAATAATAAATTAACAATATATGTCTACAGCCAATTAATGGGAAGAATCTTGTATTCAAATTACATTCAACACTTAAAACAAAAGAAAAATTAATACCTACAATCGCTTAGTAAATCATATTTCAGTATGTGAAGACGAAAATCTATTTGGCAATTTGACTTCAATGCAATCATTTGAATTTTCTTATATGAAAAAAGAAATGTATCATTCCTGTCAGTAAATTATATCCATAGGCCTTTACGAAAATGATTAAAATGTCTCCACTTTCCAGAATGACAGTAATAAAACATATGGATTCTTATACGAATTGTCAACTCGTATAAAGAAAAAAATTGACATTTATTTGTTTTAAAGAGCACTGAAACGACAAATTTATAATATCCAAAAAAATTAATTTTTTAGATCAAGTACATTTAATTGAAACATTTGGCAATTATTAATTATTCCGGCTTACCAAATTTTCAAAAGAAGTGGCAAATTAAAAATGTATAAGCAAAAATAATTTTATTAGTTTAAATTTCACTGGCACAGTAATTATAAACCATTCTGGTCGGTTAATATACTTGCATGTGGTGAAATTGGTGCACCATGGATGACTATTAGAGATGTAAGTTGAAGTCATGAGCATTTATGAAAAAAATACGGAATCGGTGCTGTCGATTTCTGTTAAGAATTTTCTCCATTGAGAATGTACAATGAATTAGCGGTTTTGGTATGAAAATCAAATAGCGAAGATAGAATATGATGGATGGAAAGAGACATTTGAATAAGTCATGAGCTTTCATATGAAACAAAAACAAATAAACAAAATAAAATAAGATTTAAAATATCTGATCAAGTGTTGGGGTTTGGCCGTTTGTTCATTGGGTTTCCCTATTATTTTAAATATATAAATTATATGAATTGCAATTGCTTCCTCGTGTATAAATTCCACGCTATCAAAATGTCAATGATGCTATTAAAAATCGTACGCTCTCTACAACTATTTCAATATATTTAAACTTTCAAAATACACATTCATTTCGTGAGTGTTATTTAAAAGTATAAAAACTTTCTACACAAAATATGTAGTTATTATTTACGAGAACTTACTCCCATTTAAGCAATTCCATGCATCATGTTTCTCATATGTTTA
>JAPMOR010020752.1:29466-44923 GCA_026543865.1 Argiope aurantia
AAAAAAGTCCACATCAGAGTGAGGCGAATAAAGGAAATAAAGGAAGAAAAAAATATTTGCCACTGTCATCTTAGAGGTGATGATTTTCCATCCGGCAAGGGGTTCAGAATTCTCCATCTTTTCCGCTCTCCTCCTTCTGCCATATATTTTAAGCACTCTTCTATGAAACGACTGAATCCCATTCCTCCCTGACGAGTTTTTTGTCCGGCACAATCCGGCAACGCGAGAATTCTGGAGTCGAATAATGGTTTCTATATGTCTTCCTTTGATGGCCCATTGTCCAAAGAGCCGAGTCCGCTGTCCTGGTATTTATTTTATGTGCGCTGCGTCAAGAGTTGCTGCGGGTTATGTTTTGGGCCCGATTTTTATTGCAGCGGTTAAGCTTGAATTTAAAAGTCCTCAGCAGCAATTTATTATATGCTGAGTGATACTTTATTTTATCATCCCTGCTTCCCGTTTTAGAGAGGTATATTTTGAGAATGGTAATGGTGAAAATCCTTGGTTTATTTGGGAAGTGGACTTGGCTTCTTTTAGAAAAAGCAGTTGCGTTTTTTCCCCCTCTTTAAAGTGAATTAGGAAACAAATCGTCCTTGCCGGAGGTAGAGAATGCAGTTTCTCATTCCCTAACTTAAATCCCTCTTTACTAGGGAAACTCCATTGTTTTATCTTCTTTCGACGCACTATGGGCTGAAATAGAACTTTCAGAAAGTTATAAAAACTTCATATTTTTAGGAAATATTTTTATAGTAATTTGTAATGTTTGTTGTTCTTTTGAATGTAAACGTGTGAATATAGAATGCCCATAAAATTAGGCGCAAGCTTTAAACTACTGTAGCTATATAAATATTCCTGAGAGAAAGAACCTCAACAAAGGATAATACATTTGAATGCCTCCAATTTGATTTTTTCACACATTTTTTAGGAATGCGGAATAGAAGTTATTTATTTTTTGAAATCATTATTTACTCATAGGTTTAAGTGATTGAAGATACCTTGTATGCATTTCGTTAGGGGGAAAAATAGGCGTTATAATTCAGAAAAAAAAAGAAGAAAAAAAAACGTGGGGTCGAAAACAAAGGCAATTGCGAACTAAAAGAACTTCAAGACGTATTGATGAAATTTTTATATGAGTTGAGAAGCATTTATTTCGCCTTTCTTCAATGTTATTTTCAAACGCTTATTTATTTTAGTTGTAAATATGTGAAAGAAAGTGAAATAAAACTAAATGTCATTATTTCCTCCTCCTTTTTTGTTTGCGAGGCAAATCACTTTTCTGATATCTGTAGAATAAGCGATTATAAGTAAGATCTAAATTTCATGCTTGGATTTTTTTTTTTTTTGGAAAATTATATAGTACACTCAATCTGCAGCGTGGAGAAGTTAGCAGCAGATTTTAACTTTCATAAAACCCCTGCATTTCTCATGCATTCGGGGTGATTTATTACATGATAGGAAACGATATTAAATAGAAAAACGTATGTCGGAGAAGAAACTAAGATACTTTCGCAGAGAAAAGAGAAAAAAAAATTTAGCTGGAATAAAAGTTTGAATAAAGTGATTTTGATTCTTTAAAAAAATATATTTTGGTTTGTTTTAGAAAGTGGCCTATTTCGAATTGTATATGGTTCATTTTTCGACAAATAGGAATATTTTGATAGATTATCTCGAATGCTTTGGAATAAAGAGTCGTTCTGTAAGTCCGATGGATTGAGGAAATGGGTGGTGCTCAAGTGAATGGGATGGTTTTAAAGAGCACCAGCTGGACTTCATGAATGATCAATAATAATTTATCATTTCTGAGAGTCGGATGAATGTGGTTCCTTCAGATATCCTTAATTACGTTGTTTTCAAATAGCGCAGATATCAGAGTAAAGTTAGTTAACTAGAACATCGAACATTTTACTTAAAGTGGCAATTTCAGTTAAATTGAATTACTAATCCTTACTCTTTTTAAAGTAAGTTTCTAAATCATGTATTTACTCCTCCTATCGAATAACTTTCAGCTCTTTTTACATTTACAAAGGTTCACTTCAAGACAAAAGAAGAAAAAAATGAATATAAACTATCTTAAATTGCAGGCATTAAATAGTTATGATAATTCATCAGCCCTTTTCCGAAAAAAAAATGTATTTTTAATGAAAGACAAATAAAAGAAGCAGTCGTTTGCTATAATTCGAACCGGGGGGGGGATAAATCGAACTCCTTTGCAATAGGCTATAATATCTTATTACTTCAAATATGATCTTTTGAAATAAGTTTGTTACTGTGATGCGCGAACAAAGAAGGAGCTCTCATGATCTCTAAAGTAATTTAGAATATAAGTGTGTGATTGCAAATGTAACTGTGACTGAGAGTAACTAATTGATAAATAAATTTGTAAAAATGATATTGATGAATGATTTCACTAAAATATGTTTATACACTCATATAAATTGTAAATCTATTTCCACCACATATAGGTATTCAAAATCGAGAAAAACACAGGTTTAAAACATTTGATCCCAATAACTGACGGTAATTTTAAAATTAAATTTTTGAGAATAAAAATTTTAATGGCAAAATTATAAAACTGGTATTAATAATTTTCTATCACAAAGCTATAATTATTTTAACTATACAATTTTTTAATACTTTATATAATATCCTGTTGGAACTTTTCTAGCAGTAGACCTTATATTGAATAAATAAGATGACAACACTAAAATATATATATTAAAAATTGAACTGTCTCATGATAATTTTTGCATTTATTTAAATGCATTTCCACATAAAATATTCCTCCATATCCTAAAAGCATAATACTTTTTCAGATAGAACAGATTTTTTCTGAATCTATTTATGTAAAATAATGCATGTTTTATAAGCATTCACGTACCGAATTTTAAATTTTTCTCTAAAAGTGTAATGAATGTTGTTTTTTTTTCAATTTGAATTCCTAGTTCTAAATTGTCATAAACGTTTTATAATATATTTCGTTTATAAAACTATCTTGCTGCTGTTTGGTTTTTAGATAAGAAACATAACCGAATGAAAATACATTCAAGCTATAAAACATTAAATTGCTGCCGGTTTTCTTTTCTACATTTTAATGCATATATAAATATGAATATATATTGTTTAAAAAAATGAATAATGGCAATTTTAATAAAGTACAGCATACCTTCACTAAAAGTGGTACAAAATTTGAATTAATAAAGTCAATCCCCCACCCCCAGATATCAACATTTATATCAACAATACTTTTCACAAAACAGTTGCTTCAATTAATTTGTCAACAGAAACGAGAGTTATAAAATAATTAAGCTTGTGAAAGAAGAAAGTTTAAATGATACTCGGGCAAGTATTATTATGTCAGTCGCAGCAAATAAATAAAAGAAAAATTTCAGACGTGTAACGGAAACACTCACAATGATCCTTTCAAATTTTATTTCTTCTAAATTCTCCTGAAATTCAAGAAAATAAATAAAAATGTTTAGAATTAATCTAAAGAAATAGAGATACATAATTTGATATTTATTTGAAACGTTTGCGTATCATTTCGCCACAAATGCTGTTGTGCTCCTTTTCCACATTTCTTATTGATACATCAGCCCACCTGGAGATACCAGAGGAGCGACATCTCTATGAGTTTGGTCGAGGCCTCGCTGATTTATAGATGGTGATGATGAGCGCTCGTTAATCTTTTAATGGCAATTTCATTTGACAGAACCGCACTAACCAACCAGAAACTACGATGAATTATTTACAGTGGCTCCCAAAAGTGTTCGTACACTAAAGAAATTTGCAGAAATTGTGTTCTATACTTCTTAATAAAGCATTTTATTAATTGTTTTTTTTAAATTAGCATCTTTAAATAGTTCTTAATAAAACTGAACAAATATTTTTATAAAAAAATCAAGTAGTATTGTTCTAAAAAATAAATAAATAAAAAATGTCACAAAATTAGAACACAAAAGTCTTTGTACATTCAAACAGTATTTATTTAAATTCATCATAAAAAATATCTTTTGCGGCTTATTTTTCTTCTAATTGAAAAATACACTAAAATCGTTTGATTTCAGTATTTAATATCACAATTATTTATTCTATTTACTTTATTCTTAGATATGACGCGCATTCGTAAAGAAACGAGTTTAGACGTACGAAAATTAATTATATTTCATTATAAAGCTGGAAAATCAATTAGAGGCATTGCAACTATAACTAATCTACCTCATTCAACGTTGCAAAGCATAATAAAACGTTACAGAAGGGAAAAAGGATTGCAAAAAAGTTTCGTTATGGTCGCCCTCAAATTCTGTCAGCTAGAAGTCAAAGAAATATTGTGAGTAAATTTCTAAAAAATCCACGTCTGAGTGCAATAAAGTTTACTTCACAATGTAATGAATCAAATGGAACTTCTATTTCCTGTGAAACTATTCGTAGAATTCTTCGGAATGCTGGTATACATGGCCGCTCTGCACGAAGAAAATTCTTTGTAAGTCAGAAGAACATAATTGCTAGGCTTAAATTTGCCAAATCTATGATAAACCAGCCAGAGATCTATTGGAATCGTGTTTTATTTGCAGATGAAAGTAAGTTTAACTTCTTTGGGTCGCATGGGAGAATCATTGTATGGAGAAAAAAAAAAAAAACGAAGAACTTAATCCCAAGAATTTAGTTGGAACAGTAAAACATGGCGGTGGAGGTGTCATGGTTTGGGGGTTGTATGTCAGCGGCTGGAGTAAGCAATTTAGTATTCATTGATGGTATAATGGATCATAGAGTTTATATAAATATTCTCAATAATAATTTAAAAGTGTCAGCCCAAAAATTGGGCATTTTAAACAACTTTGTGTATTACCAAGACAACGATCCTAAGCACACGGCCATGAATGTTCGTCTTTTTTTCCTCTATCATTGCCCTCAAACCCTTAAAACACCAGCTCAATCACCGGATTTAAACCCTATAGAACATATTTGGAAAGAATTAGAGGTGCGAATAAGAAGTCACGACATTAAATCGAAAATTCAACTGAAAGCAGTAATGATCGAAGAATGGAACCAAATCGATGCAGTAGTAACCGACCGTTTAGTTAAATCTATGCCCAAACGTTTAAAAACTGTTATAAAGAATAAAGGATATCCTACTAAATACTAAACATTTATAAAAATTTAGAGAATTTCATATTTAGTGATGTTTTTTTAAAGTGTATGATCACTTTTGTGTCCTATTTTTGTGCAATTTTATTTATTGTCATTTTTAAAAAAATAATTTGCATCGTAATTAAAATTTATTCTTCACTGCTTTATTAAGAACTGTAAAAATATGCTATGAAAAAATTTTCATGTAAAAATAAGAATATATAATGGTAAATAATGAGGTTTTTAATTGATTCTTGTTGGTGTACGAACACTTTTGGGAGCCACTGTAGCTGTCATAATTCATTATGTTTTAAGAAACAAATAACATTTCACCCAAGTTGTTCGGTACTTATCATAATCTAAATCTGTTAATAGACATTTAGCAGACGATTCCGTTTCAGACATTTTATAACTGCTACCATTTTTATTTTGTTAAAATATTATTAAAAAGTAAACGCAAACGATTATTTCTTTGATAAATATATTTTGTTAATATTATTTCGTTTATTTTTTGTATAATAGCTGATGATCAATTGTAAACCTTCTGGAATCTGACAATTTTTGTAAGATACGCTGTTAAGTTGAAAGAATAAACAAGCCGATGAAATTCTAAAATGCTTGGAGTGTTATTTTAGTTTGAAGAATTTAAGATGCTCTGCAAGCTATAGTTTGAAGCTTAAGAAAACGGATAGTTTTCTAGAAATCATGCAAAACAAGTATTATTTACAAGTCCTTCTCACTGGAAATTTCTAGCATACATATATACATCATAGCATATACATCATAGCACATATAGTTTCATTGATCCAAAATTCCTTCACATAATTCGAAGTTTAAGTTACGAACTTTATGTTGCTCTCTTCTTCGATAGAATTCAACAAGAATTTTTTTTCTTTTAAGGCAATACATTTATAAGTTTTGAAAGTAATATTACATAGTTTTTCAGTTCTTTTACTCCTATTGTAAAGAAAAAATGGATATTGATTTATTAAATTATTTCCTATTTATTGTCGTTAGCTTGTTAGTAAATTCTGAAAATTTATAGTAAAATTTTGTGATGTTCTCGTCGAAATCCTAATAAACGTATACAAAATAAATAGTGTCAGATTTTTTTAAAGTTCATAGCCGAAAAGATTAAGCACTTGTAATGGAATAATTACTTATATATTAATATTTAAATATTATTCAATAACATTATCTTTGAGAATCATTAGATAATAATAAACTGACGTGAAAGAACGATGTTCTTAACAAAGAGTATAATTATCGGAATAAAATAGCCAATAAGGAGATAAATGAAAAGGATCATCCATGAATATAAGTAAAACGTGCCCATAATCACGACATAGTACTCAAAAAATTACTAAAATATTTTTAAAAAATATTTAATGCATTTTTCAATGGTCCATAAAGCTTGAAAATCGTGAATCTAAATTTTATTTATATTAAAAAATATGAAGTTTTATATATGTATGAAGTTTTCTAGGATATTGCTTGTCTGAAATTGAAACTCCATGGTTAATTTTATTTTCATTTTAAAGTCATTTTCCATTTTTAAAGTTAATTAATTAAAAATATTTTTGGATTTGAATCAACTCATTAAGTCAAAATGATTATCACCTTCCACTTTTTACAATTTTTTTTCTGTTTATATTCTGTGTTCTTTTTGAGTTTTCATTACTACCTAATTAACTTTCCTCGGTCGACACGTTTCCAAAATCGATATTTGTTTTTACAAAAAGTTTTTTTTTCTTTTTCTTTCACTTATAAGTATTGCACTTTAATGCTTAATTGTTACTTGTTCATTTTTCTGTTAAGAAAAAAACACAACCGAAATGTTCTCATGTTACTAAGGTAAGTTGGTCTAATGTAAGGTAAGACACTAATGTGAGACTTCACAATACAAGTGTTTCGAATGAAAGTATTTTAGAAAAAAAATGATAGATATAGATTATAGATATTTAAAAAAATTACAGACATATCATAATATATTATTGTGGATATTAAAATTAGAATCAGGGTTGAAAAAAAATCATGTAACAAAAAAAAATGAAAGTAATTATTTGAACCAATTTGAAATCGATTATGAATGAGATTTTATGATGCATGAGGTCCTTTTATCTTAATGTATATTAGTGTTTAATTGAAGTGCATTGTGTTCAAAACTTTTATGAAATTATTAAATTTTGATCAAATGAATTAATTTGCTGCTTTTTTAACTAATATATTCGATTTTGGGTAAAGACATAATAATTTGAATAAGAAAAGACTATATTTATTTTTATTGAGTTTAAACAGATTTTTGTGCAAATTTTAATTTGGTGAAGAGCGTAAAACAAGTTAAAGTTTTGCAAACATAACTAGTTGCTGTTTAATGCCTTTACAAACATGAGATGCCTTTTCCGCAGACTGATATTTTTATGAATGCATGTACTTTCTTTTCCCTACAACTTTCTTTCTGTTTGTGTCAGAATGTTTAATTTTTTTACAAATACTTCCATATATATGCACTAAAATAGTTAGTACTGATTTAGGTCTAAAAGTTCTAGTTTTTTCTATATCAAAGTTTATTTGTTATAGCTTTTAGGTTTTTCTATAAAAGTAATTCTAAAATATTTTCAAAATTTCAGATCTTCAGTTCCGTACTAACTTTTGTTGCCAGTAATCTGACTATAAAAATCAAGCAAAATAATTTTGAAAATATAAGTATAATATAATACTTTTAAAATTATAAAAATATAAAATCAGCATTTAATATAAATTTTAAGAAACTTCAAAAATTTCCTTTTTTAAATATTAAAATAATGGTACTTACCAAACTGACCTTTTCTGCCGAAACCAATTTCACAATATATTCCACAAAAAATCATTAATTACTTTTAATATTATTATAAATGACAAAATTTTTGAAAAAGAGTACTTTGCTGCCTGAAATAATAAATAAGTATCCTTTATTCCTAAGAAGAGGATTCCCTGCAAAACAAGAAGCCTATAAAAACATTTAGCGACCACATCCCTAAATGGGTTGTGAAATTTTCTTAAAGAATGCACAAGATAAATTTTTTTTTTTAAAACTAATACTGTCAATTAATGCTCGTGCAAATTGTTTCGGGGCTCTTTAATTTTGAAACAGGAAGCGATCTTCTCGTCACCCAAAGTGTGATGAAGATTTTTCTGCAAATTGCAAATGCAAAGTTTTATTCACTCGCTGTTGGCTTCCACCTGCAATAGCCAGAAACCGCTCATAGATTTTGTCTCAAAAACTGATGTTGGCCATCATTCTGGTGAAGGTTGCATAGATAATTCCATCCATTCCGCCATTTGTATTTCGCGCTTAAATGCTCAAATTCATCTAGGTGGGCAGAGAGTCCGATATAATTCTATAAATGATGTCTTTTATTTTTTTGGAAGATCTAAAGCATGGGGATGGCGTCTCCATCAATTTCCTATTATTTGAGCTCGATTAAAAAAAATGACCGTTGAATGCTGGATGGCAGGCGCGTTTACGAGAGTCGCATGTAGTGATGGGAATGGGTTGAGAATAACATACGGAGTGCACGCCTTTCAGAGATTCGGTTAAATATTCATCTCATTGCGTGATTTATTATTTGCGAAAAACTGCTCGGAAGCAAGATGCCTTGTTTTGTCCCGAATGAATTCCGTTTTCAAAAGCTATCGATTGTAAAAGCTGCGTCAGGTAGAGAACTGACACTGTTGCAGAAGGGGAGGATCAGGAATGAAGATGAAAAATCGATACACGGGAAAGTGAAATGCCCAACATAAATTATTAGGAGTGACCTGGAACTGAGTTGCACTGTCCGCAGTTTCCGTCAAGGAGAGGTCACTACAAAAATTAAAGGGTTTCGATATGACGACTATTTTAAATCTGTTGTATGTATTCATTTGAAAACAGCCTGAATACAGAAATTTTATTCCAAAGGTTTTTATAAATGTATAAAAAGAAATAGGATAGTTCAACACAGTTGAATTAAATGAGCTGTGTTGAATATTTTTTATAGCAAAAATGTTATTCAAAAGTATTTTAGAAATTGATGATTCAGTCGACGAAATGCAATATTTTTCGATGTCTCTGACTTTTCTTACTTTTAACTGATTAAAAAATTTAAGAATTTGAATTTTCTTTGTAATACACTTTATGAAGTCATTTGTGTATTTTCAATTAAAATGCCTTTTCCTTGAATTTAGATAAATGAACTTTGGAATATAAAACTCGTTCACTCGTACCAATAGTTATAACGGTTAATAATACATTTGTATACACAAAAATAATTGGAGACATTAATTTTTTTTCAATAGTAATGTGCGTGATTATGTGTGTTTTCAGTAGTGAATTTCGGAGGGGGGAAAACGAAACTATTTCATTGGCACAGACTGAAATACCGTTTAGTAGATTTTGAATACTCATTTGTATATTTCATTGTTTTTACCTGGAAGCTTAATATTTTACTAGAATGCGTTCTTTCTTCGCGAAAATTAATTTTAAAAAAGCAATTAAGTTAGGAATTAGTTAAGTAAGTAAGAATTAGTAAAGAAGTTTTTATTTTTTTTTAAATTTACAAATAAGAGAATGCTAAAAATAACGACAAACAAAAAAAAATCCTTGAATTACTAAGTTTCTATTCGAAGAAAATATATGGAAAAAATGTTAGTTCTTTATTTACACATTCATTTATATTAAGAATTCCACTAAAGCCAAACAAGTGTTCAAATCTATAAGAATTTTTTTCGAAAAACGGAAACACTGGTTCCCATCCAATACTCATTACTGGCATTACAACCACATCAATAGGTATATTACTCGTAGGTTTTTGCACTTTGAGAATATTAAAAACGAAAAATGAACAATCGCACACCTGCACTATTAAGCAGATGTTAAAAGAACTAGAAAAATATGCAAAAGAGCGAATTATGCTGCTTTTTCAACAACAAAAAAAATTATCTTGTTCTTTGAAATGATGGTTATAAAAAAAAATTGAAATTTCAGAATTCAGTGTAAGAACTTCGTTTGTATTATGTCAAAATCTCCAAAGTTATATCTGAAACCCCCACCACATGTAAAGAATCGTTGAATTTCTAAAGCGAAAAAGTATCATCAAGATAAGACCACAAGCGGAATATACCTTCGATTGATTTGGGAAGAGAGGAGATTCCCATTTTGAGCTGAGCTTCTGATGTTTCCAACAGAAACTCGACTTAAAACGGACGCTTTGAGATATCACTTCTTTTTGTAATTGAAAGATTGAGATCAATACACGATTGCCTAGTGAAATTATGAAGTAGCTGTCGTCATTCTAGAAATGTTGTTACTGAACTAATTAAAGAAGATTCTAATAAGTTACTGAAAAAGCACAGATTATGTTGTGGTATTACACATTCATATATCGTGGGATTAACATATAATATTCAAATAAGCTTTGAAAGTCATTGGAAACATCATATCTGAAGACAAATTGTGTTTTTTTTTCACCCTTTAGAGATAAGGTAATTAATAGCACTGTAGACCATTACCCGTAATTCTTGCTCATTATCTTGGTCCTCGCCTTATTCTGCTTGATGAGAAGAATGGCGTCACTCACGACTTCATTTATTCCGAAAGTACTTAAGTCGTTGAGTTGACACAGAAGCCATTCCGAGCGGAGCGAGAAGACTTGACGCGAGCAGGGTTATGTTGTCGAAATTGTTCCAAGTTATTTTCCACTTCCCCCTCGTTTCACACTTGGGAAAAGACAATTTTAGATTCCTCATTCTTTCTTGTTTATGTTCAGGATTAGATGGGAACGTTTACCGCTGCAATAAGAAAACAAGAGCAAATTTATTCTAAAGAATAACGTAACAATGGCGGGAAGGTTTTCTGGGCAATGACATCTCGCAATATCAACCGGCTGCACACATTTTAGGGTTTGTTGCTCAGGGGCAGACTCAAGAAACTGTATTCGCTGTAGGAGAGACCACCTTGAATGCTTGTTTTAGTTCTTCGTCGTGTCTGGAGGGAGGGGGCTGCGGTGCAAATGAATTCCTGTGTCAACGCCAGCCACCCATTGAGTATGATAGATGGGGTTACTCCGAACAGGAATCTGCTTTAGATACTTCCTTTTTGTTTTTCTGGCGATAGCAGTGTATAAAATGGAACCGACTGCAAGATGTTGCGCACCACTTCAGGTGGAATTCTGCCGCTGGAAAGTGATGTTAACCATTTATGCTGTTGTTAAGTTACTATTCTTTTTTTTTTTTTTTTATGGAAGTAATTGCTTGTCTGTCTTGAGAAGTCTAGAATTAAAGGAAAGGAAATTTTCTTGAAAAGAATATCTCTGTAATTCTCTGGATTAATAATTATTACCTGTGTATTATTTCGATCACTAGATCCATCTTTATAGTTAATTATAACATTTTAATGATGAATATTTACTTGTAAAATAGAAATCAAGACAAATTTTCCATTTTTTTTTTCACAGTTCTTCTTTCATTAAATGTATGTCGGGATGTTGCAATCTGGTGAAGAGTTTCTTCTTTAATGAGAGTTTTAATTAGAACGAAAATTTAATTATTGACTTCATTTTATTTGCTAGGATTTAATCCAATTTTATTCTCTCTTAAAGAAATTAACATCTCTGATGCATAATGAGAATATAAATATTACAATAGGACAAATTTTCAAATATTTTTTTCACAGTTCCTCTTTCATTAAATGTATGTCGGGATGTTGCAATCTGGTGAACAGTTCCTTCTTTAATGAGAGTTTTAATTACAATGAAAATTTAATTGTTGACTTCATTTTATTTGCTAGGATTTAATCCAATTTTATTCTCTCCTAAAGAAATTAACATCTTTTATGCATAATGAGAATATAAAAAAGTACCCTTTTTAAATGGTTGAGAATTTCATAACTATTTTTAATTAGGGATGACACATCAAAAATAGGCAGTGCTATACATTAAAATGCTGCGCATCTGATGTCATTTTTTCATTGTAGCAGCATGGAAATAAATATTACAATAGGATGCAAATGAAAACAAGATTGAGAATTTAAGTTTACAACTGAGTATCACAGAAAATAATATGTTTTGTTTCTCAGCTAAGAAAATAATATACTACTTTCATAATCAATGTCTGTGTGCGACTGAACGATACATTAAAATTTCTTAATAAAAATATTAACATCAAAATATGGTATTTTTTTCATTATGTCAATTCCTGTTATCATGCCAGGTGGTTATATTTCATTTTGATAAGTTTATTTATTCTCAATTTTGCTGTTTTGATTTAAATATTCAATGACTTGCGGTAGTTTCTTTGAAGAAGCATAGAATATTTAAATATCAATCTTTTTCTTAAATATTGTAACTGGTTTTAAACAGCTGCTTTGTACGCTTTTTTATAAAGAAGGCAATTGTTATTCAAAGTTTACAAGAGCCTAGGGTGTCTAAAAAAATCAGTTACTCTCCATCAAAAAACATTAAAATATTATGATATCGGGATTCTCTCTAAAAATATAGACAACAAATCAGCTTTTTTTTAAGCCACGAAAGTGCTGTTCCACAAACAAAAGTGAAACAAAATCTGGTAGATGAAGACATTATGGCATTTTCTTCACACATTATATTTTGAAAACACATATTTCAGAAAATAATATCGGCAGTATCGAGGAATTGAAAGAGACACATAGCGGAGAGATCATTATTTCAAAGTTTGTACCATACACCATCTGCCCGAGATACCACTCACTTGTGTACCAGTGGTGTATATATGCTCTTTATAGCTGTCAAAGGAATGATGTATCATCAGTAGATATTTCCTCATGGCTCTGGGAAGGACGTCTGTATGTGTAACCCCCATACGTTTTCATCTATAAACCATCAGGCAGTGATCCGAATGCTAATCGAAGGCATTTAGGGCCGGAATTTGCCCGAGGGAGTTGCCGGATCATTAGAGAGGGAGCCATTGCGTTGGATCAAAGCGAGAATAATGCACTTTCGAAATTCAGGCATCGATTTAGAAATATTTTTTTCTCTCTTCTTATACTGCGTTGTATGACTGAAAGGTAAAAGTTCCGAAAAACTTTTTTTTTACCACAGATTGTGATAAGTAATACACTTTTTTTAGAGCAAATAAAAAGATTTATGCGAAAAATATTTCTGTGTAAACGTTTTGGTGTAGATAGTTAAACACTTTAGACTGACTTTAAAATCATCAAATGAATGCCAATTCTTTTTTTTTCAGTTGTATAAGCTTATATAAAAGGGAAGGAAATCTCAAATGTTTTTTCAACTTCATAAATATTGTTTAATTGCAAAAGATTTATAACGAATTTCGAATTACAGATTTTTTTTTTTTTTTTTTGGTTTGCTAACCAATAAGTTTTGATTATTCTTTCACCATGACTATCATTTCATTTTAAATTTGGCATAATGTTTTTCTCTATAAATCGTTATACATTTTTTGATTATAGTATGTAAAAAAACTTATTTAATTTTGGTACTCCAATTAGTCGTCTTTATTTGAACCATATGTTTCTGAAAGATATACAAATTTACGAAATGAGAAATGTTTCATAATTAACTCTGTGCAGTATCCATCATTTCTTAAATACCCTTTACTGACGAATAAAATTAGCATTTGTAAATTTCACAATTTAAAAGCTTACCTTTCTCGTATGTTAACTTTAAGTCTGAAATAGTCAAATTCAAAAGTTAACAATTTTTAAAGATAAACTCATTATTAAAATTATATATTTTTAAAAGAATTTCAATAATTGTGTGGACAAATAATCTCCTCTTTCAGTAATACGGTTTTATTCTTATCATAATACAATTGTAAAATTCTACAATATCAACCAAATATTATAATTGAATTATTTCGAATATGAGTATCTTTATGTTTCAGAAAGTCACACTTACTTCAATATTTCACACAACCTGTGACTTTCACCTGAATTGAATTCAAAGTTTAACCAAATTTTGAATAAAGTAGTTTTTATATTCAATACTTCAATTAAACAATCGGGAATAACTTTAAATGTACCATAATATATTTTTTTGATTTCTGGGATCAGAAAATAAACAATTGTTAATAATTTTAAATAAATGATTAAATTTTTTAGAACATAAGTAATTGCTTCAATTAATACAAAGAACATTTTTGAAATTAATTTTAAATAAAGATCTCTTTTAATCCTGTTTATTAAGATACAGTATACAAAGTATTATTATTCGTTTTCAATTAACAATCAAATGAACACTTTAAAGAAATGCAGCATTGCAATTACAGGTTTGTTTACAAATACAGTTCAGAATGAATTCCATAAAAAAGGAATTAATTTATGTCATTCATAAATAATAGAATTTCGTACTAAAAGGCATGCCCTTTTAGTACCTAAAAGCATGAAAGTTGCTGTACTTTCTAGAACAATAACTGAATTGCAATTTAAAACTTTAATAAGTAGAATATGGAATGAACAAAATTTCTATTACGAAAAGTAGGAATAAATTAGTTATACATTTTAAATAAAAGTAACATTGTTAATTCTGATTCTGAAATTGAAAGAATTGGTTCAATTCCTTGAATGGATATCTAATATGTTTATGAATCTGGCCTCCACTAAACAACTATGAAGAAACTGAATATAATTATAATTCTTATATTCAAGAATATTTAGTGGTCACGATGTTAGAATAAACACACACACACACACACACTCACACACACACACACACACAAAACGATGATGAAAAAACGTCTATTAAAATGAAAAAAAAAACTATTCTACAAATGTTATGGCAAGAATTTGCTGCTTCAGGAGATATTGAAATTCATTAAATAGTCTAAATGCATTTTATCGAACCGATGGAATTGAATATGAAGAATGAAAAAAGAAATCAAAAATATAATTTACTATTAAAATAATTTAAAGCTATTTTGGTGTAGAAACAAGAAAATGCTGTATAACATTTCCTTACGAAGATTCTTAACAAGCATATCATTTCAACCAGAAAAAAGTAATACTATATCAATGGAAAGGATTTCTGAATTCCACAGAACAGCTCATATTTGATATTAATATAGCTATTTCTATAACACTTAGTTCAGAAAATGTTATTCGAAATCACCATGGACGAAATGTAATAGCTGCAAAACCTCTGTCTGAAAAGGATAATCAGATAAGAAAGAAAGAAAAAAATGACAGCTTTTTTCAAATTAGATATACAAATTACTTTCCCTGTTGGATAAGCAAATATATTTCGAAATTTTGAATAACAATTGGATCTCAAAATTTTCCTGAAGAAGCAAGATCTTATTATACCAAAGACTTATGTTG
>JAPMOR010020752.1:45023-66032 GCA_026543865.1 Argiope aurantia
ATATATATATATATATATATCATGACACTATTGATTAATGTGATTTTGTGAATTATTATCACTACTTATTTAATAGTGTTTTAAATTATTCGTGCATCTAGTGCACGGTCGTTAAGTAGTTTCAAAAAGAACTTAGAGCATAGTATTGAGCAGAATATTTCAAGGCAAAAATCTCTTCCATAAATAGTCAATTAAATTCCTGAAAGAAGAGTAGCATTGCAGTTTTAATGTGCAGTCTTAAAGACAAAATGGCGCATAAATTCTGTAAAAGATTTACTGAAACTAGCTGTTGTGCGTTGCTCACAACATAGAAAGCTTTTTAATATATCACAAAACAGAGTAGTAAAGAAGATGTGGTAGCAACACTTCTTCTATTCATCCATGTTAGCCCATGTTACTATTATTCAAGAGTAATAAAAATAGTAAAGAAGAACTACTTTAGTCTGATCATAAATTTAACCTTCAGCTAATTGGCATCACAGATGATTAGAGATTAGTAAAAAATAGTATCATGTTGTCATCAAGAAAAATAAATGAATCTAAAATTTTCAATACAGGTAATCACAGTAAAGTGCATCAATCCAGTATTAAAAATAGAACCTGATTAATTAATCAAGTCCATTTATTTAAAGTCTAAATTAAGGAAAATATTTAACTACAACTGTTAGCATTGCATATCAGACACTACAACAATAACACAATCGGCTCATATTCTTCAAAATTCAAAAATAGAAATGTTTCTTATGTCTTCAAATCATTCAATCAGTTGCATACACAGTGGATTTTCAGAGACTGTTGGAGGACTATCACCAACTTGTGTTTCTCTTGCTTGTTTTTTCGACTTTCAATGTTTTAGTACCTTCTTTTTTATTATCAGCACTCAGAGTTAAAAAGGAAGCACAGTACATCGTCTCTCAGAGTGAAATCTAAGTGAATCAGATTTTTTTTTAAATTAAAAATGCAACTTTAAAAAATGATTTCAGGATTCACTACAACTCTAATGGACGAATCTGTATCTGAATTTATATAGACTTTTATATTCTTTTAATTACATGTTATTGGTGTAGCAACATGTTTAATTACATGTGCGCACTACATATCTTAATGTTTTCTTGATTTTCATAACTTTTGTTTTGAGCTGAACTTTATGATTTCTACTGTGGCACTTTCCATTTCTGGAACTGTCTACTTCCATGAGGAGGATGGATATTTTTGCCTCCTTGGCATGTTTCATTTGGATTATATAAAGAAAGTTTTATTTTCCTTCATGATTGCTTCCTCGAATGTTTGCTCCTTTCGTATAAATGTAATGTAGTGTTTTTAATCTGTATAATTACAATAGTTTATACGAAGTTTATGAAAATGTGAATTGCTCTACCTTGTCAGTCAAAAGCAACCAAAGTGTTGACAAAAAAAAAATCGCGAGCATTTCGATGCCTTCTCGTATAGGAAACGAGACATGTGCTATAACTAATTTACAAAAAAGAGGCAAATTTAAACGTGTTGAAGAATGAGAACAAATTCATATGGTAACCCTAATAAATTTAAAACCATACAAGTTGTGAAAAAAAAAACAAGTCAAGACATTGATTATAATTAACCCTACGCTTCCAGTAGCTAAATTCGGAGAAAAACGCGCAATACTGAGGATTGCAGTTTAAGTCGCCACAGTTTGATATATCTACTGTGGCATGGGAAACTGGATAAAACCATTTACATGCAACAACCAAAAGAATGTAAATATGGAACAGGAGAAATTTGAAGGATTAAGCATAGCTAGTACAGGATGTAATACGTTCCATATTGCTGAAACAAATTTTTTGTTCAGTCTCTGCTGAAATTTAGTTTGAAAGCAAATAATACTTACCTGCATCTGCATAGAAGAAAAATGAGGAATAGAAAATTGTTCATAACCTTTTATTAAGATCATGATTAGGATTTTTCAAGATTAGCTTATCAAAGAGATTTATGTTTTCTTTCAAGTATTAAAATCTATATCTAAAATAAATACATTAGAGAAGTTTCTTGATTTCTAAAATTTTAAACAGAGCGCTATAAAGAGAGCTCTATCGAAATTAAAAATCACAGATCTCATTTATCAGCAAATGCGAAATCAACTGTCAGTTGATTCCGTTTTCAAAAATTGCATAGATTAGATATCGAAAACTAAAATTATGCAATGTGCCACTTATTTCGAAGTGGTATTTAAATTAGGAATCAAATTATTCATTATACTATTCATTTGAACTTTATAAGATATTAAATTTATAATGCAACTACGAACAAGGACGTATTTACATTTGCCTGAAACTTGGTTATTCAAAACTGCAAATTGTTCTCATTTAGCATTTCTCCAATATTCTAACATCGATATCTGATTTTTCTTAAAGTTCGATAAACGTTCTTTTTGAAAATTGCAATAGATTATTCTTATTAAATCTGGCATCTAAATTTTAAACCATGTCAGATAACGAGAACACTAAATGAGGCGGTATCTTTTCACCGAATATCCATACGAGACCAACGCTCGTCCCAGACGGGTGTTAGGTTCGTATACATTTTTTTATCAGGTCTTGAACCAATCACTTTTCACTTCCTTGTCATCAGTCCTCCTAGGATTTAATGGCAATTTTTTAAATAAATGTTATAAATTTCTGTGTTCATCCTTCTTTATATTGAACCTGCAGAAAACAATAAGATATGAAGAAATTTCCGTATCATGGCTTGATCCATCGAGTTTTTTTTCAGCACACAGGCTATATAATTTATATGAAGCCACTAAAATGAAAAAAAAAATGCGATTCGCATTTTGTTTATTTAAAAAATGTATATTGCCGAAATAATAGACGTTATGATGGAAAATCAGTTATTCAGCAAGTTAATATAATATTATAAAATTATAAAATTAAATAATTAAAAAGACTTTGTACATGATTAATTAATTTTTAGTTAAGTTTTATTATGATGGACGATAGTTATTCTGGGATTGCTGTTTATTCGTCAAGTGTAAGGATAATATGAATGAAGAATTCCTACAAAATTTAATATTGGGTCTACATTGATAGGAAATAATAAAATAAAATTAATTATGTTTATTGAATAATTTAATGATTCATGCATTACTTTTTTCATAATTTTTCCCTTTAACACATCGAAATAAAAAAAAAAAATACAATTTATTGTCTTGAACCTGAACATTATACACTAACTTCTCATGCAAATTATTGTATATGGTTCATAAAATAATAATGATAATAATAATAATAATAATAATATATATATAAAGAAGAATATATTCTAAAAGATTAGACTTCGTCTAAGAATATCGCAAAACACTGACACTCACTTAATACATTTCCATGTTATAGTTATTCGGAGGTCTGACCAAACAAGGCCTGATAACAGGGAGCGTTTTCTCATAACTATTCCTTTTTGATTATCTAGCTGTACTCATCAGCGGTTATTAATCGTTAATCTCCAGAACCATGTCCGGATTTGGATGGCAATGTACAGAATTGGTTCCCGGATTTGCCGGATCATTAGGGACACAGAGCAACTTGCTCCTAGACGAAAACTGTTCTGAAGGGAGGGAAAGGCAGTCTTCCACCCCCTACCAAATCGAAAATCGTTACGTCCGCAAGGGTTTTCGTTCAAAGTTCAAAAGGCCGACAGAACGGAAGCATCAAGTCCAATTAATTACCCATTGTCCCTGAGCCTGTGTTTATCTTAGGATCCCACCGGTTCCTTGCCGAAGTTCCGAAGACTACTCGAAATGATTGTGTTCGTTGAATTGGAAATTGCCTTTTATTTGTAAAGTTTCAGGAGGAACATATGCCGCAGTATTGAACTAATATCGAATGAATTTGCATTTATAACTCTGTTCGTCCCGCAGTGCTTCGTGAAGAAGTCGGATTTGTGAAAGAGCAATTGAAGCCCTGTCTCCATCTAATTCAGGTGGAATTTGATAGAACTATTCAAGTAAAAAGGGAAACGATCTTCATAGAGGCCAAACTTTTTAAAATAAGTATTTGTGCCATTTAATTTAATTGTTAGAATGAATGCTCCATTTTGAAGTGTGATAGCAAAGGACTTCATGATTCCCGGCAGATGGCGCTTGAATTCATACTTCAATTCAATGCTTTTAATGTGACCCGCACTCACTAAAATTTATATTTTTAAAGGAGTTTCAATCTTAACCCTTGTTCCTAAAATGATTAGCTCGAACTAACCAAGACTCCAAACATTTTTCGAAAGTATTGGTAAGATTTCCTTTATAAAATGGGTTTCTATTTCAACAGTAAGAACTGAAATTTCTTCGTTTTTGTTATTTGCTTTCATTTTTATCATTAAAGTTAGATATTAAATACTGATTTCAGTTACATTTTTTAGAGCGAACACTTGGATGTAAAAAAGCCATTTTTATTTGAAATCTAAACATGTTAGTTAAACTACATCTTACTCCATTGGTAATTCATTTCTTCTTTCATTCTTCTATTAAGGTTGACTTAGATTGAATTTATATTATATTGTATTTATAAAACTATTTAGGATTCATTAAACTGCTTTTGATTTGATAACTGCTGCATTTCATGGAACTCAATAACAACCTTCCTTGATAGTCATGGGGTCGCGGTGGCCTGGTGGTACGGTCTCAGCTTCGGAACCGGAGGGTCTCAGGTTCGAGACCCGATTCCACCGAAGAACCGTCGTGTAAGGGGATCAGTTGCACGTTAAATCCGTCCTGACCAAACGTCCTCCCGCTGGTGTGGTGTGAAGAGGGGGGTGCCAGCTCAGGTGTCGGCCTCGTCATCTGACCGCGGTTCAAAATTACGAGGTCCGTCCCAAAATAGCCCAAGTGTTGCTTTAAACGGGACCTTAATATAACTAAACCAAACCAATCCTTCATAGTCATTTGTTATTCATTTCAGAACCTACTCAATTATGATCTTGCTTCAAAGCTATTTGCCCTGTCACCATTGAATTGCATTACTTTCTCACCGATAAATTGAAACATTTTTACTAAAAGTTTTTTCTTAATTTTATTTATTTATTTGCCTAAAATGTGATTTAGTATTTATTGCTCCAAAATTAGGACAGAACGGAAAAAGAAGAGCTGTTTGCTGATCTGCTTGTAGAAATGTAGCTACCCTTTTATTAAAACTATTCAGACATAGAATAATAGCAGCTATCTACTCCAGAAATGAATGCTTGGTAAAACTTTCGTTTTAAAACGTATACCTTTTCCACCATATCAGTTTTTCAAGTTTATCTAGCACGAATAATAATTTTTTTCTAAAGAAATATTGAATAAAATTTCTTTCTAATAGAGCAAGTGTTGTCTAAAATATCCTTTTCAGCCTCAACAACGCTCTTACGTTACTATCACCTCAAAATACATCTCATGGAAAATCAAAATGGACTCTTATTCCGGTTTAAATTGAATTAATAAGCCGAATAAATGAAAGGAAAACTTAAAAATGGGTTAAAAATAGGGTAACCACATATAGTTGGACCATAGAATTTCGATTTCCAACTATTTACATATTTGTAAGAAATATATATATCAAAATGGCTTTATTATTTTTTTATTATTATTTATGTTCACGAAATCTATAAAATTGCCACTTTCGGCGATTCATGCGTCGCCCAGATGACTGACTTTTTAATCTATTAAAAGGGCTGCTGTAGCCTGGTGGTAAGGTCTGGGCTTCGGAACCGGAGAATTTCAGGTTCGATTCCCGATTCCACCAAAGAACCGTCGTGTAAGGGGGTCTGTTGCACATTAAATCCGTCCTGACCAAACGTCCTCCCGCTGGTGTGGTGTGGTGTATAGAGGGGGATGCCAGCTCAGTTGTCGTCCTTGTCATCTGACCGTGGTTCAAAATGACGAGGTCCGTTTCAAAAAAGTCCTAGTGATGCTTCAAACGGGACGTTAATATAACTAAACTTTAATCTGTTGAACTATTATAATGAAACGCGTTTCTTTTTTAAATTTTATTTTGTTATTTGATTTTAGTGAAAAACATAAATTTAATTGAAAAAAAAAACTACTACAAATGACATAACTGCAGGTGCAAAATCAAAAGTGTGTATTTACTAAGAAATAAAAGCAGAAGTGAAAATCTTATTTCGGGGTTGATGTCGAAAGAAAGACTTTTTTTTTTCTTCATTTTAACATTGACAAAAAAGCGTCCGATCGAACGTTTTGATGGTTGCGTTTGAATTTCATCATAACCTTAAAAACATTGTTACAGATTGTGTATTGCGTTTAAAAATTATTAAAGAAAAATCATTGTATTGAAATTGATATCATTAAAAAAACAAATTTTTGAGTTTTAAGAGAATGCAAAAATTACTTTTCTGATATAATAATTTTGGAAATAGTTTTGAAGATATAATCATCCATTTTTCATACATGAGACATTGTGATTATCCATTTGGCGGAAATGAAGTCTATTTTCGTTCTTGATTTATCATTTTGTCTGCTGACTATTTTTCGATTTAAAGAAGAGAATATGTGAATCTTATTCTATTTGAATGAAGGTTTTGGTGATATTTAGAGTTCTCCCCAGAGCATTTCTAATTTACATTTTGTAGCTCTGCCAAAAAGCGAAGCTTTGAATTAAGTGAAGCTGTAAGAACGTTCATTGAAGCGATCGGAAACATTTCTATAGCAACTGTTTTGCATTCGACTGTTATTATTAGAGAATAAATAATAAGAAAGATTTCTGTGTCATCTGCGCTTGCTTTTTTTATGCATTTGATAAATAAATTATGAATCAGGGGAAGTTTGTTGAATTGAATTGCTTACAATTATTTTAAGAAGAACTGAATTTAAGACCAGTTTTCCCCAAAACAAATAATTGTTAGTCACACAATTCCATGAAAAGCAGCAAGATTTTTCTGAAATTCACTTCACTTTTAATAAGTGCACGTCCTTTTCTTTAAAAAAATCATTATTAAATTTTGAATATGTTTATAAATTTAGGTGCCAATTTTTATGTTAAAAATGCATATATATATATTGTTTTCTAAAATCACATATGAATTACTTCCTTCGACTAGAAAGTAGAAATGTATGATACAAATTCATCTTGATTTGTTTATAAACAAGCATATAAATTATTGTTTCAATTGAAACAGATTTATTTTTATGGCAAATTATGAATCCATCATAAAATTTTAACACATAATTTTTCTGAGTGAAATGAGGAATGTAAAATATTTAAAAATTTATATGGAGATCAATACACACTTGTTATGGGCATCCAACAAAAAGTGGAATTATCAAGCCATAAAGCAAGAGCAAATGGGCAGGTCAGATTTCTTTGCTTAATAAATCATATAAAAATAACTTGGAAAGCACCGCTCATTAGATATAATTTATATGGTTGTATTTACCCTCTAAAAATATAATTTATAAATTTCATCTAAATGTAAGTTTGCATGCAATAGGATTCTACCTTCTACGTTACACTGTAATGCATTTTATGTCGACATTTTAAGGGGAAAAATTCCTGTCAACGATGGCAAAGGCATTTTCTTTTGTACGGAAATATTAGGTAAAGAAAAATTCGTCCTTTCCGATTTCATTTCGTAAACGCTGGAATATTAGAATGAAACAAAGTAAAAGGGAATGTAACCATGAAATTTTTATCAAAAAATGCCACTAACTCAGGTGAAAAAAAAATCGAAATGACGGCTTATAGTCAATTATCAATCCGCAATTTTTAAGCAGTGCAGGTATTGAAGAATTTCCATACCAAAGTTGTTAGCTATGAGATAACAAAATTTCAAATTTCTTCTAATTTGAAATACATTTCTAATTTTAATGGTGAGGGAATTATTGAAAATGAAAATTCCACCTTCCCTTATGCCAGTTATATCCCCTTTTGCTGGTTGTCCCCACCCCCTGAGAACTTGGACGCCATTTTTGCTGCCTCTGCAACAAATCCATTGTAATAAAATAATAAATTATCGTTGCGTTTCTTGATTGCACAATAATTCATTAATTTAGTGAAGATTGTGGTCTGGGTGAAATAACTTGAAGACACATGTTGTCTTTTCTGGGGTTTATTGGTAACATCAACAACAAAAGGCACATGAAAACGCCAAAGTGTAGAAGGCCTAGAGAACTACACATAAAACTCTCTCGGAAGAGCCGAGCCGAGATAACACTTCCCCTAGTACAGGAGTCCAGTTCGCTTCTGCTAGAAAAAAAATATACTAAACAACAGGGAGACCACGTGATACATGATTGGCAGCTAGTTCCGCCCAGGGAGATCACGTGGTTAACTGAATTCTTAACATCCATTTCCTTTTTTTTTTTAAATTCAAATTAAAAATTCTCTCAGTGAATGTGTAGTGAAAAATAATTTTTCAAAGCAGAAAGGCAATCTAGAAATTAAGCGTAGAAAATAATATTAGCGTAAATGAGTTAGTGTAGAGAAGAAAATGAAATTATAATAGATGGTGAGCTCATTATTCCTAAATACAGAAATTTCCACGTCTATTATTTTAGTTTCACATATGAAAACATGAGTTTTGCATCCTTTATTTTACCAATCATTATCATTTTACAATGGGAAAGCCCCTAACATAGATTAAACATAGATTCAATTTCTGAAGAAAAGAGTGTAGCGCGTTCCATGCTATCGTGTAAAAAGGATTATTATGGTCATTTGATATATTTATTTTTTTTTGTATCTATTAAAAATGGATTGTTTAAATGTTGCTTGAATGTGGGGATATTTTGAAATTCATTCCTGTCTAACCAGAAGTACCAGAGAAATTTTAATCACACATGCTTTAGATATTAAAAACATGTTGCGATGAATATGTTGAGAAAGCTCTTCATAAATTTAAACACTATTTCTTCCTTAAAATCTTCATTTTTCTAATTAAAATTCTGGACACAGAAGTTTCAAATTTCCATAACGATTTTTAAAAAAAATGTTTGCATTTTGACTTATTGTTATTTTGAATTAGAAAATTATGAAGCATCGTTCCAACTTCTTCAGAATTATTACTAACGTGTCTTCCAAGTGAAATTCCACAAGAATCTAATTTTACTAATTCAAGGCAATTGGAAGTTTCAAGTTTTGTGAAAGAAATCTAATCTTCATCTTTCAAACGATATCTATAATGCTTATCAGGAATCTTCCGGTCGATTGCACAATTACTATCTAAGTTCTCTTGATTATCTTCATCATAGTGAGTATAATTAAATGTGCATCTTATGATAAACGTCTTGGGCGATCCGAGAGGCTAACGAGATAATAAAATAATAATAGACTTCAAGAATGCGGACGCTTCATTGATTATCGGATCACTTAAATAATAATGATAAGGAGGTTACAACGCAGGAGGGTGACTAATCATAAAAACATGGAACCGAAGATATTCTTGGAAAACAGTAAGCAGAGCGAGCAGTTAATGTTTGTGAATGTATCAAATCGGAAAGGGTTATCGATTACAAGTTATATATTTAGAAGTAGAATGAGTTCGGTGAATTCATAAGGAAGAAACTTATCGTGAAGAGACGGAACACATTTACTTGTTCTGCATCAAAATCCTCGTTTTTACAGGATGGTTTCCTCTTTACCATAATTCAAAATAAATAGGCGCATGAATTGAAAATAGAAAGGATGTGTGTTGTTTTGCACGAGTTATGAGGGTTTTTTATTCCCTTATTTCTACTATTTTTTTTATTAATAATATGTCAATCCGTGTGCACCACAAAGTACAGCACAAGGCTTACAGAAGTAAGTAGAAACAACTACGTACATAGATAAAAATATGTACATATAAAAATAAGGAAAAATAAACAACAAAGCTAATTAAAAATTGAAGCAGTAAAGGCAATAAATTTACAGAATGAGAAGAAAGCCATTTTGTGGTCGACCAAAACATGAAGCGGAGGTGGAAACTTAGTATTACAGGCATCTAGATCCACAATAAAATCTCTTCTCCCTTCAGTAAGTTTGGAGCAATCAAAAAGCAAGTGTTCGACATTTTGAACTCCACCCACGCTGCAAGAGCACAGATCAGTGTTCGATAATCCAAATATCTTGAGATAATAATTGAAATTACCGTGTCCAGTAAGAAATTTTGTTAAGTGAAAATCACTGAAAAAATGCTTGAAAAAATTTTGTTAAATGAAAATCACTGAAAAAATGCTTGTTATTCAACCATTGAGAAATTGTGGGGAAAAATAATTTGGTTAAAGAGGCAGTTGGCGAATTTTGGTACAGCTCGTTCCATAAGAGAATGGTCTTTTTGTGATTCTCATTACGAATGTGAGATTTGGGGATGCTCACAGGATCAATGATGTTTAGTTTTGTAGCTTGCTTTGCAAGCCAGTCGGCTCTTTCATTCCCTAAAATGCCAGAATGACCTCGGACATGAGAAAAACAGACATTAATTCCTCTTGCTTTAAGCTGGTGAAGAGGGATTTCAAAATTTATTACAATTTTGTTGCAGGAAGAAATATTACTAAGCAAAAATAAGGATGAGAGAGAATCAGTACAAATAAGGAACCTGGATGACAGAGTGCAGTGGTTTACGATCCATTTGAGCGAGTTACTGAGGCACAGCATGTTCTACTATTTCAGACTACTTTTAATTTTGGTGTTATATTCTCTCACTTTATTTTGCTAATGCACTTTCCAGAAATTTAGTGCATAAACTATGTTTCATATCTATCGGAGTGAGTGTCACTCATGCAGCATGCTTATCGCATTCTTTACTAAAAGAATATTTCACATTCTATTCAACTCAAGGAGTCATTTAATTGATTATTTTATTCTGGTAGAACATAAATGGGTGGAGAAAATTCGCTTTGAACGCTAAGTCTGGACCAATCCAAATGTTTCTGTAACGCAGTAATTGAATTTCACTCACTATACAATACAGTGCTTGGTTCAAATTGGCAGAACACTTGTCCCTTCTTGTAAGTTAAAAGCATTGTACAATCCTTAATGATAAGATTTTAATCCGTTGAACAGTAGCTTTAGTTTCTCATTAGCTAATTATGAGTAAAATGCAAACACTTGTTTTGAGGGCGACGCTCGCAATTCTTAGTCCAATGCTGTGTAAAAAAGAAAAATGAGGCAGAAAATCTTGTGAGAGATTCACAAATGGCCGAAAGGAAATTATTAATGATATTTTGTTGCAGATTGTGTGCTAAAGATAAATATTTAACGATATTTTGAATTCAGCTATACTTCTATCTGATGCAAAGTTATTACATGAATTTATCTAAAAATGATATAACAGAATTTGCTTTTCAATAAAATCTTCGTTTAACACATATAATTCAAACTGAAATATACCCTAACTTTTATGTTCGTAGAGTAACTGGAATTTCTTAGTCCTTTCAAGGTCAAATAACTCTTAACTATAGCTGCTCTAAATTACACTGCAAGCATTTCTTTATTCTTACTTTCGAGAGCCAGAAATTGAAGACGAGGTAGTGGAAGGGGCAAGGAGACCGCATTTCACTTGGACATAAATTTATAAGAGTGAGTCTACTGTAATTTTCTTTTTTATAGATGTGGAAGCAACATCAAATGACAAAATTCTTCCAGCTAGTTCCAGAGCAAAAATAAGAAATCGCACTCGGTCATATAGCTCTGAAGATTTCATTCACGAAATGCGCACATTTTACTTAGGAACATGAACGTTCAAAGAAGTCAGAGCTATATAGTTTTTCCTAACGCTATGCATTCATTTTGGCACATAATAATTAAAAATATATATGTAGTACCATATACTATTTAACAATACAGTATTTGACCTTTGAAAATGCGATTTATTTTTATGAGCCATTCGTGTACTTTTAACATATTTGATGCTGACGAAATTTTAAAAATACGTATTTTCCACAGTATAAAAAGTTCCAGACATTTTTTTTCTCAAAGTATGAAATGTTCATATAAAATTATATAAAATTTCTTACATTTTTTAAAACAATTTGTTATTTGAATATTGTAATTATTAACATGTTTTACATAATATCATGTTATAAATAAACGCATTTATTTTTAGAGAACATATATATTTAAAAGATACTGGTACTTGAAATTGTCTAGAATTGTTTCATTATTTAAATATAATTCACTGAATTTCAATAATTCTATTTTTTTCTGAATCTAAATATTATTTACAGAATATAAAAGAAAATTCATGATCTAGTTGGAGAGAAAGAAAGAAAAGGTTAAATAAATGGTTTATAAGCATCCATTATTTGGCTTAAATATATGTTAATATTCACATAAATTCATTCACTCTACCACCATTTATCTTTGAGACATTTTTTTTTGTTGAATAATAAATATCATCTAAGTGATTTCTATGCCAAAATAATAAAGTTTTTGTAACTTTTTTCGTAATATATATTTTGATGAAAGCATTTACTCTAAGTGTATTTTTATTGATTTTTTATGTTAGAAATAATCCTAAAAATCCATGAGATAAATTCTAAAAATAATATGCCTCGAAGTTTTTTTAACGATCAAGGTTTCTCATTATTTTTTTTTTTTTAGAAACATCATATTGGGAGAATTCAAAGAGTTCTAGGTAGTTTGTTTATTATGGATTTTCTTTTTAAAACATAATTCTAATTTTTTTCTTTCATTTAAATATATTACAGCAATGCGAAAATAAGTAGATGGCAAATATCAAAATTTAAATTATCGTTCTATCTTATAACTATTATTCAGTATTTTATAACTATTATTCAAAAAAATTATGTTTAATTTTCTTAATTTTTTAAAAAATTTATACAGAACACTGTTGAAAGAATTCTTTTTAAATTATTCAAAAAGGGAAAGTAATAAATATTTATTTTTGTTAGAAGGAAAAAAAATGCATTTTTCTTTTTAAAAAACTGCATTTGCTTGTCTCCACAGTTTAAAACATGCACTGAATCTGGTTGTCTTCAAAAATTTAACAAAAGAAGCTAATATCTTGTGTGTGAATAAAAAGCTGTAATGGAAATATAAAAAGAAAATACGCAGAAAACAATAGGGGAGATACAAAACAATATCTTCCCCTTTTGCATATTAGAGTCAATGTTGATTCCTTTATCATGAAGTTACAATTGCGTATAGAGTGTCTCTGGAAGAGGACAAGATAAAATCGTGTGAGAATTTACGCTCACGTCAACTAGCGTTTGATGGTTTTTTAAACCCGGATTTAAAAAACTGATTTTTTTAAAGTAAATTTGTCACATTTGAAAACCGGTTTTTAAATTAAGAAATTTTATCGATTCAGATCGATCCGTCTAGCAGCTGAAGGATTGAGACGATTAGATGCCAATTTATTAACAAGTGAGGGTATATTTGAATTTCTGTTAATTGAACTAAAATATTTAAACACTGAAATAAGTTTGAAATTATTATATGTTTTAGAAGAACGAATTCAAGAAAGAAGACAACTCTTTTGCTGTATTTGCAAAATCCACAAAACATTTCTAGTTCAGCGAAGAAATCTAGTGGACTTTCTTTAGCTTCAAAAACCGAAATTATTAAGTTATCTGGAAATATATTATCTAGAATATTTCCAAATTCTTATGTGGAAACCGATTCTGATGAAGAACAAATCGAAGAAACTACTCATCAGAGTAATCCTTTTATTTAAAAGAAGCCATGGAAAAATCAACGCATAGTTTCTTGAAGACCCTATTCTAAAACTCACAAATCCAAAGACACTGAACGCTGAATTTTCATTATTTGCGACAAAGAATAAAAGAACAAAAAACTTGGATTTGTTATTTGATGCCCTGTAAACTATAAAACCAAGCTCAGTAGGTAGTGAACGAGCATTTTCAATTTCAGGCAATATTGTGATCAAAATAAGATTAAGACACATCGACCGTTCAATGAATGTTTTATATTTTTTAAAAATCCTATTTTCTTAGGATAAATTAAAATTAGTAAAAATAACATAAATATTATTTAAAATTTTATTTTGAGTTTTCGCTATTGTGTGTAAGAAATATGCATATATAATCCTTAATTTTTTAAATTTTTTTTATGTTTTGACTTTTTAAAAATTAAAAATTTAATAAAATATTTTTATCTATATTTTTTTGACAAAAATTCGAAAACGGCTAAAACCGGTTTATTGGAAGCATTGAACTCGAAAACCGGTTTTTCAAAAAGTCGGTTTTGTAAAACCCTAATGTGAAGCATGATTTAAAAAAGAAATATATTTATGTATATTTATATATATAACCATGATTCTTAATAATGCTTATGTGTGCACATGTGTGTATGTGTCTGTGCAAACATATTTCAGCACAAATAACTATCCTGTCGAATGATTGAATGCTAACATAATTTATAAACATATATTTTTTATTTTTTTTTGGTGTTGAATGGCCGAATAGAAGCTTTAAAACTTCGCTTTATTCTATCTCATGAGGCATAATTTATGTACAAGAAAGTAAATGGTACACAAGGGTTAGCTATACGTCAGTCTACATCGCGGCACAAGAGTAAAAGAGGCCGAAATTTTCCCTTCAATGGTTTCTGCAATGAGATTTTGATAGGGAGTTCTTTGACGATTTAGGATACAGAAATGTAAGTATTTTGAATCGAATGTGCTAAACATTCACGATTTTTATCCCTTCACTCGGAGAGTGGGAAAGAATTAGGAAATAAAATTAGGAAATGATTAAGGATTTTATATATATATATATATATATATATATATATATATATATATATATATATAAGCATTATTGATTGCTTAATAATTAAATTTTAATGCCAATGAAGTTGCATATTATTTTCCATATGTAGTTCCTTTCATAATCGTAAATATCAGAATTATGTTTTTTCTGTGAATGACATGACATTAAATCAACATTGTGAATGAAATATTGAAACAGAATATGAAATGCATTTTTTATTGAAAATTTTATATAGTTTTATTTAGTAAAATTTCATAAATGTTCAACTAATAAATGACCATTTTTATAAATTTTAATTAAGATATGAAAATAAATTAGTAAATATCGTAAAGATGAGAAAACACTAGAAGAAGAACTGCTATCCTTACTATCCTTACTGATGTGTGAAATTATGCAATCTATTTTAAACCGGTTTAGTTTAGATATATTAACGTCCCGTTTGAAGCTACACTAGGCTATTTTTGGGACGGACTTCGTAATTTTGAACCGCGGTCCGATGACGAGGACGACACCTAAGCTGGCGCCCGCCTCTCCACACCACATCACACCAACGGGAGGACGTTTGGTCAGGACGGATTTAACGTGCAACAGACCCCCTTCGGTGGAATCGTGTCTCGAACAGACGGTTCTTCGGTGGAATCGTGTCTCGAACCTGAAACCCTCCGGTTCCGAAGCCGAGACCACCAGGCCACCGCGGCCCCTATTTTAAACCAACTGCCCATGAACTAACGACTTGGTATGACTCTATTTGTCGGTAATAAAAGTTATTAATTGACTGCAGAAATTGCACCCAACAGTCAAGCAGAAGATGTGGAATGATTCCTCCACTTGAATTTTCAGAGCGTTAAGAAACGCAACAGCATTTTAAACAAAGATAAGAAAAGATTTATTTTATGCAAAAAAGAACGCAACAAGAAAAATTAACAGAACAAGTAGAAGTAGCTCTTTCGAGTTGGGAAAGAAATATTAAGCTCTTGCCGGCACAGTAAGTAGTGAAACAGCAGTACACTACCCATTATGAGACGTAAAGCGAGTTAATATTTCATTGTCATCCATTTCTGAGATATGCTTATAGTTTCAAGTCTTCTCACTGTAAACTTAGTTTAAAATCGATTGCAAAATTTGTATCGAAGAGATAGCAAGTTAATAAAAAAATTAGTTGAAGTTTAGAAAACTGTCACTGAAGAAAATAAAGAGTATTTAGAAAACTGTCACTGAAGAAAATAAAGAGTATTTTATTATATTCATTCCGGAGGATGATATTTAAAGGATGTGATCATGCAAGTTTAGATTAATTAAATATTCTTAGCATGAACTCTCTAAATAATGATGACGAAACGTTTTCTGATAAAACATTGTTAGTAAAAAAGACAGTTACTGTAAATAGTGAATTAAAATTCTTTGTAAGACAGAAAAGAGAGGACTTTGGGCAGCATATTTTTCGCTTATTTAATGAAAAACAAAATCCCAACACGGAGCAATGTCTGTCATAGAGAATTGCAACTCCGATAATGACATTATTTCACCAATAAAGGAGAATGAATCAAAGAAGCTTGTAAACTATAATACGAAATGCTTCTAAAGGTTTTTGATAAAAATAGGAATTCCAAGTATTTCTTTTTTTACATCATTTTAACATATTTTTAGCTTGTAACTTTTTTTATCGAACATGCCGTTCCATCTCTGAATATTTTTAACTGCAAAAGTAAAACAGAAGTTACCTAAACTTCGGAAAGGATAATCAAACCATACAAAACGATAATGTAATTTAAGAAAAGATTCAAATATCGCATCTCTTTCTCGCAAATGACCACAGTATCTACAGTTTAGCGAATCTGCGTTCTGGAGCGAATAGTACCACTATCTAAATACGGATGCTGCAGGTTTAACTGTTGGAGCGATTAGCAACTGTAAGCTGGTTTACCTTTGGCCATACAGATTACTGAAGTTTCCCTTTGGATAAACACATCAGTCCCCGATCTTCAATCCTGACATGCACTCCTATCATTCGAAGAATCATTACGGTTAATCTACTTGTAGGATGCTGAGTAGTTTATTTCCCGCCATCGGGCAAATATATCTACTAAGTTTTACAGTTAAGATACTGCTATTATCTCAGTTTATAGGGATCATTAATGAATTGCATTAGCACATTACGGGCGATCGCAAAATCAGCAAAAGAGTTCACTTTGATAGTGATACGTATATTAGATGCATGTGATGTTATTCATAAGCGTTTATACTGCACAATTCTATTATAGAAACTAAATTATACATATATATTCTACTTTCAAGCTTTTAGTTTACTTCATTTAGGTTTCAGTGATTCAAATCACCAGATTAACTAGCAGTTTAAGTTATTATTTGTATGTCTTTGCATTTGTCTTCTCGATTAGAATTTAATCGTCTAAATAAATGCGAATTACAATTATTTACAAGCGTTAATTGTTAGTTGCAATATTGATTTTATTATCAGAAATGAGAAATCAAGTTATATTGTTTTGATATGTAAATGTAATATGTAATAGTTGTTTCATATTTGGCTTACCTAAAGGAATACTTTGAATTTATAGTACATTGAGAGGATAATTGCGTTAAAAATATTAATTTCATTTTTAATACAGAAAGGCAATATATTAGAAGGCACTTTTTTATCGGTTGGCATTCCAATGGGTCCGAGTTACATTACGGAGCTATCACCAAAGTGCATCTATTAACATGCATTTGTTTTTGTAACTCATTGGGAAGAAACTGCACTTTTCAAAAATATTTTACTAAATACTGTTACAAACCTGTAATGTTGCTTCCTAGCACGAATAGTTTCATCGTAAGAAAGACTGCTTTATGATTAGCCCTGTTGGGTGCTGCACGGGTGCCGCGTCAGTGATCTCAGAGCTTGGTGACAAACTTGACGGTCATTTGGTGACTTGGCGACGAATTTGGTGACTTTGGAGCTAAAATAGATAATTCTGGAAAGTTTGAAAATTTTAACAATCCAGCCAATAGGAATTGAGATACGCTCAAAACTTTCTCGGCCTGCCACCCGGGAGCTATAAAAGGTCAGCAGTCTCAAGCTGAAGTGAACCAGATCGGAATCGTAGACAAGTAAGGAGTCTTCGAGATTAAAGCGAAGCAACGGCGGAGTACCAGCGTTGTTGCTGAACTGGGCTGTGTGCCGATTCCTATTGTCTATTGTGGAAGCAGCATCGTGTGTGGATTAGCCAGTCGTGTGGTTGTGAGTCGGCTGATGGATACAGCTACAGCGAGGATACAGTGAGAACTTCATCCATTTTGAGAGACCGTAGAGCGAAGTTCCAAGGAATCCCTCTCCTGCTGCATTCTGTCTGGTCGTTTTGTGTGCTATGGTCGATTACTACTTGTGGACTACTGTTTGCTGTAGTGTGCTGTCCTATGTGTACGTCTCGGCTGTATATAGTTGTCATTTTTATATTTAATAAACGTCATTGTGGTTTTCTACTGAGGTCTGCTGATTATGTTTTCGTACCATACGCACACTACAAGCGAACCCGGTGATATCTAACAATACTAAATAGTTTGAAAACGAATAGGAATTGTCCCGATTTTCTGTCAAAGATTTGTAATAGATTTTTGTCAAATTTGGTACAGCTTCTAATAGTGAATCTCAAATGTAAATGGTGATAATAGACCATGATTCCACAATGGCGCTCGCTCAATTATCAATTATGGTGGGGTTTTTTTAATAAAATAGCTCAAAAATAGTTCAAAGTAACTTCAACAAGATCACCCATAAAGCAGCATGGGCTCGTAATCGATATTCATCGACTAGATTAAAAGGTTGCACGAATAAATCACCTTTAAACAAATTCTTCATCATTGTTTCATTTCACTTAAAAAAATATTTAGAATTGAAGCTTTGATTAAAATCAGAATTCATATAGCGTTGAGTTTGATGACATATTAAAGAAAGACAGTACATTTTTTAGAAATTAATTTGGAAAAAAAAGCCTTTAATATGTTTTTTTTTGTTGTTGTTGTTAATACTGAATACGATTTATGAGAGAAAGAGCTAGTTAAAATGGCTTCACAAATATCGAAGAATGAAGTTTGTTGCTTTGTTGAATTATTTATTGTTTCAAAACATTGCAGTGAGAATTTGTATTTTGTGAAAATAGTTTTTAAATGTATGGTATTGTTACGAAATTTTTCCCGGGGGTTCGTTTGGATAGTGGAAGTGATATGGTGTAAAGAACGCTCAATCAGCAGGCGGCAGTAGAAAAAGAAGCAACGACGTTTATTTACACGAAGATACACAGGACAGCACAAAAGCGACAACTATATACAGCACAGAAGACGATTATCTTCTCCCGAGACGTGTAGCATACAGCAGCATACAACCAGAATCTACTGCAGACAGTAGCGCACAAATCAGTTCAGCACTAGCTTGACTCCGTCGCTTCCGACTACTCTGTCTTCGACTTCTCCGACTCGGACTCCTCTGTCTGGCAGTTGCAGCCCCTTTTATAGGTCTCAGGAGGCGGGGCTTGAAGCCTGTCAACCAATCAGGAACGTTCGAGGCGTATCTCGGTTCCTACTGGACGGATCGGGAAAATTCTCGATGTTTCAGGTATAATCTATTTTGGCGCCAAAGTCGCCACATTCGTCGCCAAGTCTCCAATTGGTCGCCAAGTTTCTCACCAAGCTCTGGTACCCCCGACCTGACGCCCAGACTCTGTCCCATACAGATGACAGTAAAACATTCTTTCCAATGATGGAACCAACTATGCTGGGAAGCAGCATTACGGATTCGTAACAATATATAGTTTATCTCATTTTAAGAATTAGTTTCTTTACATAAAAATGCCTATCATGTAGAATTTACGATTAAACGTAATCGATAATGAGGTAATAATAATTGTAGTCATCTCGATAATAATCAGGAAAAAATGGTAAATTTTTGTTTCAAATATCATCGCAAATTTTGTCTTCGCTAATACGTAATCAACTGCAAATAATCAATCAGCTGTCAATAGAAATTACTGATGCATCTGTATAAAATGAAGGAACCCTTTATTCCCATAGAGTGTATTTGTTACTTGTAGTTGATAACGCATCCACTACGAAAAAAAATTGCTTTGTTAAATTATCATTTTTGAAGATTATCTCTCTCCTTTGAGGATATAGATTGTTGCAAGGTCTTAATGAAGAAACGCGGAGTGTTTTCTGATTCTTTTGATAGTGTGATTTAATGGGTTTATGTGATAATATTTGATAAGCTTAATGAATTCCATTGATATTTGACAAAAACGGGTATTACTTAAAGATGAGAAGAAATTACTCAAAATAGAGGAAATTTTTTTAGGGTTCCCTTATTTTGAGAAACTTGTCGATTAAAAACATTTTCTGACAACAGCAAATACAAATGACTTCAAAACAGCACCTGCCGAGAAAAAAAATTCAAAATAAGTTGGAATTTAATGAAGGTCCATCTTGATATTTTAAATGAAGTTTCTTCTTTTTTTTTTAATTTCTCGAACGTCTCGTCCAGAATGTACTTAATGATTTCTAACTGAAAACTAATTAGATTAAAATAACTTAATATAAAGCATTTTCAGCTTTAAATAGTCTTTTAAGTGCTGCAGTGTCTTAAAAATTTTACGTAAGAAATAAATTTTGAAGTTGTATGCTTCTTTCATCAAAAATGCTACTAAATTGCCTCAGTTCTTAAAATGTTTAGTTTTTGGTAGTTTCTGCACCTACATTTTTAAGAAGCTTGGAACACTTAATTGCTCTTAATCATACCTTATTCCGCAAAAATGTATTTTAACTTAAAACCCAGTAGCAAATATAGACCGTTATGTAAATTTGCAGTTGTTCTTTAGCAAAAGATTAAATTTTCCTTTATTCTATTGTCGCTGCCGTTCTTGAAAAGAAAGTTACTCTTAAAGGAAACTTCGCATTTTTAAAAATCCTATTTTATTTAAAAAGAGAAAAAGTGAAGAAACCGTTTGAGATATTGACTGGAGAAGTGTAATTATATCACTGAAAAAGAATGATGTAAAATATAATTTATAGAAATTTTACATTTTAGTGCAGATTTTTTTAATCAAATAATTGTTTTGAATATTAAAGTATCGAATAATTCAATTAAAAATTATTTTTTTCGTCAATTTTTAAAATTTATCATTTTTTAGTCTAAATCTTCATATTTGCAAAATAATTTTTAAATATTCAAAAAGAATTCTAAGTTTACTTTTTAGCAAATCGTATTTAACTTGAAATATGTTTAAGTAGGGCAATTATATTTCGCAAGAAAAATCTTATACATTAAT
>JAPMOR010020755.1:0-11332 GCA_026543865.1 Argiope aurantia
TTCAGCCCATATTAACTTCATTCTAAAATATTCTCTTATTTCCTGATGCCATTCCACTTTTTCTATTTAATTAATTCAAGAGAAGCTTTGTGAAAATGCTTTTGTCAGCGGTTACCACTCTCTGAGAGAAGGGATAGAAAATTGCTGAAAGAAATAAATTCTTCTAAAAGATCCCTATGATTCCCTTACCTGCTTCGGCGCGTGTGGAGAAATCCCTATCAAAATCTCATGGTATATATATACGGGGATAAAATTTTCATCAGCTTTTCCTCATTTCGTTTTGTGCCGTTCTGTATTGTGTGTGTGCTTGTCGATTCTGTTTGTAAATAAATCATGCCTCCTATGGGAGAATAAAACGAAGATAAAAATTCAAAGTCTTCGTTTCTGACTTCGGTAACGATTCTGCTTCAAAAATTATTCTTTACATTTTAATTAGTCGACAGGATTTATCTGTGCCAAAATTGTCAAAAGAATTAAAATTTAAATTCACGGGAGGGGTGACAATTCGACATTTCCGTATGGCTCTCTGGCTCACCATTGTTCTGAAAATGGTTCCGTACAGGCTCGGCCGCTCTGTTTTCCGTGGCGTAGCGTCTTCGCTGCCTTCTGATTCAGCCACGACGCTCCACGTCGTTAAGTTACACACCAGCCGATGCGATATTCTCTGCGTATACCAGGGTACATCCGTACCAGGGTACATCCCTGGCTCATCCGTATACCAGGGTACAGTTCTCTTTGAATTACCTTGGCTTCCTTCACTGCCTTCCGTAACCTGTGTCCTCTTCCGACATTTCTGCTTTGCTGCTCAATACCCTCGTGTTTGTGTTCCTTATCATTTCTTCAAAAAGTTCCAGCCCTTGTCTGTGCGAAATTGAAAAATCCAAATTTCGGGCATGTTGTTTTTGTGTTTGTGTCGTTTTCATCACAAAATAATAGTCACCTTCCGTCACCTGCTTTATTATCCAGTGCCAGTCCAGTGCTCAAATTATATTTTGTGATTCTTCAAAAAGTGACTAGTGTTTTAAAAAAAGCCTCCATAAACTGACTCAACGGGTGAAAGCCAAGATTTATATTTTGTACTTTTGATTTTATTTTGAATTGCATTTTTCAATTACAATACAATTGCATGATTGTTCTATCTGTGAGATGTGTGCATGTACCCCTCCCCCCCTGTAAAAACGGGCTGTGTAAGCGAATGTGATACGCGAGTAGCTAAGATGTACGCTTAGCCCCGAATGGCGCTACTAAAAAAAACAAAAAACAGGAGACGCACCCTCGGCTTAAAATCGCTGATTTAATCAGCGAGCTTGTCCATAGCAAGTGCCATTAGATACAATAACAATACTTTATTTTTAATTTAATAATCTATTTCAGTCAGACTTTCTAGCATTTAAGAATAACATATACCATTGACAATTCTTGCCAAATTAAATTCAATAGCTGAGGTTTCTGCAGAAAAATGGTCAGAATAACTGCGTGTACTATATAATTTCGTTTTTAATATTTTGTTATTATATTGATGATTATTTAGGGTTTATATAATATTTTCACAAACAAAATTCTTTATATTTTTATGCTTCTAAAATAAAATAATAAATGAGATTTCTGTATTAATATGAAGGCAAGGGAAACTCGGTTATCTCTATTAACCCTCCAAGCGCCGGAGACGTGTTTTTCTGCAAAGCAAGTCCGCTCCAAGACGATCTGTTCACGACCTGTTTTATTTCGACCTGTTCAGTTGCTTTTAAGAGGGGCGCAAACGGTTTTTTCCTACTTTGAATTGAACCATCGAAAAGGGCGACGACGTGTGTTTTCGTCTTTACCGTCCCCCTCCGTTAATGACTTATTTTGGCAATGATAGATTACTTTATGATAAGATAAGACTAGAAGGTGGAAGAAAACCCCCTAAAAGCACTTAGCGCTCATAAATGAACTCCTTATCGTTCAAACGATTTAAGTAGGAAGTTTTTCATGCGGTTTTCGGAAACTTAATGGAAAAAAGTCTTCTCACAAGATTTTATTTATCATAATAATAATTTAAGAATTTTGATTCATTAATAAAACCAAATATTTCTGAACATTTTATGCCATACAAAATTACTATTAAACAATCTTAAAATACGTCTAACGCTTTCAAAAGGATAACAAAACAAAAAAAAGGAATTTATTTTATTTATTTATTTTTAAAATAAATAACTATTTTGCATCAAAATTCATCCATAACATGAATGCCTTGGTAGGTTTTCTGTTTCGAAATCAAGACTGTTTGTTAAAATTTCATTTTTGATGTAAGAATGCTACAATTTTCTTTTTCATTTTTTTTTCAAGTACGGCATAAAGTCTTGCAAGGAATTTCGCGTTTCATTATTTAAAAATTAAGTTTTGGTTTCTAATTTGAAACGCATTAAAATGTTAATGCGATTCAAAATTTAATTTGAAAATTATAAATTAGTTATGATTTACAAACGGGAAGGAGAAATATCGAAATTCTGTCCGAGTTCAACATATTATGAGATTCATATCAGTCTTCATATATATTAATATATTTTGAAACCTAATAACGGAGATGCGATACTTGATTCTAGGTTCCGCCAGATACATTTTCCAGAAATTATTTTATTTAGATCAAGAAATAGACTTAGAAAATTCATTTCCAATATACTTCTTAAATAAGAATCCATTTTTTTTCTCTAAAATTTTCTTTATAAGTGTTCAATGAAAATATTTTGTGATTAGATACAGAAATGTGTTCTTTTTAAAATGAAACATTTTTCTTTTGTTCTTTATTTTAAAAATGCTTGTGGCACTCTTAATATGAATTTATTTGCCATATTTATTCGTATATATGACATACTAATATAAAAATGATAAATAAAATCCTTTTTAGGAAAATGGGAATATAAATAGTAAATAATTAATTACATGTAAGTGTTATATTATTTGTAATTCCTATAGGAGAAACAGCATATTATGAATTCTTTGAATAATTTTCAGAAAAATAAAGAAAAACAATGGTTAAAAAGGTATTGCAATGCACTCTTGTGTTGATTACAAACATCGCTTAAAATTTTTCCCAAGCTTTTGCAACTTATTACGTACTAAAAAAGTTAAAAAGCAGTTAATTGAAATTTTGCCTTAAGAATTCATTATATAAATTTATATTACAGCTTTTGGATTAAAAATTGTAATACATTTATATTACAGTCATACTGTTAGATACTTTTTTTGTAAATTCCGAGAAGCAAAAATCACCAAAAATTAACTACACGTAAACCTCTGGTCCTAGATTTATAAAATTTGGCACTTAATTACTTCTTGAGAAGTAGATATTCAATAAGGAAAATCCTTTTCAAAATTGTTAATTTTTTTATTTATTAAATTTTAACTTAAATTTTAATCAATGGAGAAAGTTTATTGGCAATTTTTTATTCGCGTTGAAATTCAAAAGATAAACTTTCCAGAGACAAAAGTTTTGTTTTCGGGACAATTTTTCTTCAAATTTTATAAACAGTTCAAAATTAATTAAAAAAATAATTTGTAACAATACATTCTTATTGAAATGAAATTGAAACCAATTTTGCTATTTTACCATTCGTTCCGTCATAACTTTCTTAACGTTAAGAAAAAAATTTCTGCTTTTTTTAAACAGTAAGTTAAATTAAAGTTTTTATGAAGCTTTACTTGTAGAATTTTCCTTTTTAATCGAAATTTTTTCATATATTTTGAAATATGTTTAAAGAACCCCAGTGCAATTATTATCTATGATAAATCCTAATATATAATTGACCATAAACTCATAATTTTAATATGTGTTATGATTTAGTACGCATGATTTCAATCATATAAATTTATTAATATTGCTATACTTTCATTTGCATAATGTCAACTTATTTTGTTTATAATTTCAATTCGATTAGAATTCCATAATAAATAATTACAGGTATCTAATTAAGAAAAATAATAATATTATTATAACTGTATTAATTTGTTATTTTCAGTGAGACTGAAGTTTTGATGACTTTTTAAATATTTTACTAATAAATTCCACCTTTCAAAATTCGTGAGTGATCATAATTTTGTTTTTTATTAGTACTACCAGGAAATGGAATCTTGAGTATATGTTATTAATGATTTTTATTTTTATCCACTTGGCTGTTTCTACATATCGTTTAAATGTTTTATATTTTAAATGAAATTCACATCATATTTTAAATTTCGAAAAAAAAAAATCCATCTGTGTAATAAAACTGTTTTGGTGTTTTTATAAGGACAAAGCATTAAAGAATGTTTTTTTTAACAGTTTGGAAAAAAAGTGCTTTGTTTTGCAGTAATTTGATGTTAATGAGATATAAATAGATATTTTAAAAATAATTATCATGTTCAAAAATTAAAATTTAAAAATATAAGAAAAAATTTAAACCAAAACGCTTCTTTTCGTATAATTTTTAATCTTTCCTTATCTAACTTTTCTTAATGCTCAATAAAATTATGGTTTTGAATTTCGTCGCTTAATTAACTCTTTGAAAAAAATTCTCAAAAATTTGTTTACTTTTTTAATAGAAATAATGAAAAGTTTTTTGATCTTCTTATTTTTAATTTATTTTTTTAAATTTTATTGATGAGAGTCCTTATTCTATTAAATCTTTCAGGAGAACTTTAAAATAGTTAGGAAACTATTTGAAAAATGCGACGTATGAGATACCTAATATATATTGCAACTAATTGTAATTCTAAATAATAATTCTCTACAACTACTTAATAAAATTAAGATTCCTATTTAAGATATCTAAATTTGTTCTCTTAAAAAGTATTTTTTCAAAAAAGTAACTTTTTCGGAACTATATATGTATATATACTGGAATAAATTCTAATTCTAATCAGGCAGGTTGCAGTGTACGTCGAATCGACCACCCTTCAAGAATAGGAAATTGCTTGGTTTTATAAATGTTAGTTTTGGTAAAAAATAATATTTCAAGTGATTCGTTTAAGTATAGCACTGTTAAAAGAATTAATAAAAGATACGTCATTTGTACTATTATTAATTATATTTTTGATATTCTTAAATAATTTTAGAATTTTCGTAGTTTCCACTTTGTATAACATATAAATCTAATTGGCAATATTAAGGGCTGAATGAATAAAATGTGAAAATTTGCAGTGATATATCTATAGAAGAATATTTAATAGTAAATTCAAAATATTTGTGATAACGTTCCTCCTAAACAGTTATCGTTGTACTCAATAAACTATGGAATGTTGAAAACCTAAACAGGTGGGAATTGCCGTATGGGTGTGTAAAAAATGGTCCACAAAAGTGAGCACTACCGTAAACAACCTTTTGATAAAAGAGTGTTTATTGACGCCTTTTTTAAAAATAAGATATATGGAGATCCGTAGTAAAATTGGAAATATGTGCTATCCAACTTAGAACCTATATAGTGATAAATCAAATAGTTGAATAGTTAAATTGACAATTTTAGAGTTTATATAACGAAATATTGTATTATATCCAAGAAAGAATGAATGTACTTATAATTTGCCTAAAGTTACTAAAGAAACCAACGTTCCCGAAAAAAAAATTGAGGTTATAAATATAAAAATATCGAAAAAATATATAATAATTTAAATAAAATGCTATTGAATTTTCATTTTACTGCAGATATGATTTTGGAAATGCGTAATCGGGTTAAGATATCGAAAAAAAGATTATTCATAAAAACTGCTTATATCTACATAGTCTTTTCACTATGATAGCCTAATATGCACAAGTCAAAACATAACCTTTTATTAAATATTAGCATGATAATTGTTTGCAATAGCGCGAATTATATACATAGTGAAAATGCTTTCAAAAGAATTAGGAACTGAATTATTTTTAAATCTTTTTTTAATTAAAATATGTATTACCTCATGTAGGAATTTATTCAATATTTGATTAAATATACAAAAAATAATAAGTTTGACTTCAGAATAAAACATAAATTAAATAAATTATATCTAGATCCCAGGGCAAAATATCTTGAAATAGATTATTTGCCAAGTTATAATGAGGATTCTTTTAATTAGGAAGAGAATAAAAGTATGTTAAAGAATATCAGTACAATAATAATAATAATAATAATAATAATAATAATAAATGAATAAAAAAATCGTGCAAGAAAATTAAATTTGAAAGTTACTCAGCTGATTCAAACATGATCTGGTTATTACTTAATTTACCATTAATTTTGGTTTATATTCAATTTTCTCTTGATCTCCTTTCGAAATATGTCTATCGCAAATCTTAAACATTTATTTCTGAACATTTTAAACTCTTTGCCATTCATAATAAAATAATGTACTTTTATGTTCATTCTGAATAAAATATATCAGAATGAACAGAAAGGTTCATAATCTATCAAAATTAATGTTACCATAAATTGAGTTTAATAATCTTTGGAAAAAAATTTTCCCATCAAACACAGTCCGCTATTGACAAAAATATATAACACCAGAAAATTAAAAAATAATAATAATAACGATTGGTTGGTATCGGGCAAATAACGTTGTTCCCATAAAAAGGTTTATTTTATTTCTTGGCGAAAAACTAATTATATTTAAGTGGTTAAATATAAAATATTCAGATAAAAGAGGCATGGTCATGATAAATTTTAACATTTTTACCTATTTCTCTAAATATTTGCACCATCAGTTGAAATTTTCAGAGAACTGATATAAAATTCCTAAATAATATTGAGCTAAAATCTGAAATATATCATTCATCTTTATTTAAAGGCATCGGATCCACTAAGAGGGTATTTAAAATTTTACGAACTTCGTAACATTTGAAGCCTATATGCAAATCATTGTATTCCAAATGTGCGAATATATTTGTATAAGCTTGTCAAAGAATTATTAGATTATATCCATTCTAGTAAGTCATTAAAAACATTACATTTTTTTTCCTCATTAAATAATCGGCCTTTTAACTTTCAGTCATATGGAAAATTAAGCACTTTCTTACAAAATATTCAACTTTCCATACTTTTATTTTAACACAAAAGTTACCTTAAATTAAATTTCCAGGGAAAAGATAAAGCAATTAAGACAAAAATATTATACTCAAATGAATTTTTTTTAAATGCGTATTAATTTGTAAATTTTGTAGGAAAGATGTAAATTTATAACATCGTTTCGGTGCACCTGTGTTTCAGAAAAATCATTTCAAATTATAATTATTATAATACTAATGAAAAGAAAATTTGTAATGCTGAGGTTTCTAGTAAAAAATATTGAAATAAAGGAAGACGTGTTATAATCATTTCAACCATAGGAAAACTTTAAAAAACAGAACAGAACAGGTAACAGAATTAAAACCACATGCGAAAAGTATCTTTTAGCACACTTTTCTTTCCTCTGAGGTAGAAGTAATGAAATATAGAAATTCGAAATTGGGGTTAGAGGGTTTGATTTGAAACCTCAATTTGCTAATGAATGAAAAGAAAAGAAGGGGGGATGGAGCGGTTTGGTTTGGTTTAGTTATATTAACGTCCCGTTTGAAGCAACACTAGGGCTATTTTGGGACGGACCTCGTAATTTTGAACCACGGTCAGATGACGAGGACGACACCTGAGCTGGCGCCCCCCTCTCCACACCACACCACACCAGCGGGAGGACGTTTGGTTAGGACGGATTTAACGTGCAACAGACCCCCTTACACGATGATTCTTCGGTGGAATCGGGTCTCGAACCTGAAACCCTCCGGTTCCGAAGCCGAGACCTTACCACCAGGCCACCGCGGCCCGGGGGACGGAGCGGAGAGACCACGCAGTGATAAAGAGTAGAGGAGATTCTATTTTCCCAGAAGTAAGTGGACTCTCGCAGATGGGAAGGGGGGAGGGGCAGGGAATTTCGTTTAGTTCTTTTTCGAAACACTTCTCATGTGTACACTGATATTTTTTGAAAGGACTCTTGTTGGATAGAGATAAATTTTTGAGACACTATGCTTAGAATAATTGGGCGCTCTGAGGTTTAATATGCATTTAAACTTAGATATCACTTTTAATATGTTTTTAAATTTGAACATCTTACTTGAACACAACTGTAAGGTATGGTTGTGTGTCAAAGGCCCCGGCGTACTTCCAGTCTTACGGTGGGGGAAAATTGTATTGATATTTTAAAATATAATTTAAACTTAATTGATTTCCTAACTTTCAGTTTAATTCAGCCCATATTAACTTCATTCTAAAATATTCTCTTATTTCCTGATCTCATTCCACTTTTCCTACTTAATTAATTCAAGAGAAGCTCTGCAAAATGCTTTCGTCAGTGGTTCCCACGCTCTGAGTAAAGGGATAGAAAATTGCTGACCGAAACAAATTCTTCCAAAAGATCCCTATGATTCCCTTACCAGGGTCGGCGCTTTTAGAGAAGTTACTATCAAAATCTTATGGTATATAAGACCAGGGATAATTAATTTCTCCCTCTTTTACGATAATTTGCTCTTGTATTATGCTGTGAATGGGCGTGCCTTGTCCATCCTGCTTGGGCCTCTCGGGATGGAAATAAAACGAACTTAAACATTCAAAGTGTCTTCTCAGTATTGGGCCACGACTCTGCTTCTGCTCCAAAAATAGACAATTGATTATTCACAACTCTTTCTCATCATCTACGTTAGTAAACATTAAAAACAACTTTATATTTAGGTATGTGAAAAAAGGATTCCATTACCTTCTATTTTCTATATCGATGATATGCATGTGAAATAATGATGACTAGTAATCGAAATCGTTGATAAATCAATGAAGAGAGACTGCCACTTTTAGGTTTGGTTTGGTTATATTAATGTCCCGTTTGAAGCAACACTTGGGCTATTTTAGGTCGGACCTCGTAATTCTGAACCGCGGTCAGATGACGAGGACGACATCTGAGCTGGCACCCCCCTCTCCACACCACGCCACACCAGCGGGAGGACGTTTGGTCTTGACGGATTTAACGTGCAACAGACCCCCTTACACGACGGTTCTTCTGTGGAATCGGGTCTCGAACCTGAAGCCCTCCGGTTCCGAAGCCGAGACCTTACCACCAGGCCACCGCGGCCCCCATTGCTAATTTTAGATGAGAGAAACAATAATTAATTTGTTGAAAGAGTACGAGGGAACAAACACATTATATATGTAGTAAAAAAGCGTAAGTGAACTTAAAAGATGATTCGAAGTTTTTACACAACAAAGTTGTACATTAAAGAACGCCATGCGTTGGGCACAATAAAAAATTTGTTAGTTTCTTTTTAGAGAAAACATATAAGTCTAATAATACTTAAGAAAAGAAAAGAAAAAGAAGTGATTGTGCGATTTAAACTTTCACTCGCTTTTAGACGTGTTTAAAAGTATCCCTTTTGCATATAATTGTCTCTCTTAGAACAAAAGATGGTAAGAAAAATCTGCAAAATGTCGAGAATAAAACGTTATTTTCACTGGTATACTTTATCCTTCTTATATTGCACTTTTCGAAAATATATTCTTATATTCCCGCTGGTAGATTAAATAAGATTTGTAAAAGGTACAGAAATCTTAAACATTTAAACGTTTAATTAATTTTAAATTATTTTTTTTATTTTGAAAATTATTTTCAAAACATACAGTAAAAAGAACAATAACTGTCAGTTTCAGTAATCGGGAAAAATTTCTAATGATTTCAGGTAGAAGCAGCCATGGTTTCTGAAATGAGGATATATTTTCTACTATTTTTTCAATGATTATTATATACAATATTTCTTTTTTCTTTTTTATAATGTAATTAGTTATAAAGTATAAAGGTTTTTCTTTTATAGAAATATTTTTAATAACACATAACAATACATTAAAATGAAATAAGTTTATCCAAAACGATAACAAACATGTGGTAGTGACATACAAAACTACCATGGTTATTTAACACTAATTAAATAGACTATAGATTAATAGACTGTAAATGCCAGAATTGAGATAAAGCTTTATTAATTGCGAAAACATGTTGACCAAAATATGCAGGATGCAACTTAATATGTTTTATTTGAATTTCATTGATTTCTTAGCACAAAAAGTAAAAAGAAAATCGAGCTCGATATTTTAACAAATCTGTCTGTTTTAGACTTCCCTGTCACTAAAAAACCCTTTTTAGGCATTATGTCTCTACGTCTGTCGGTTTATGAATGAATAACTCAAAGCAGCTTTATGATAAATGATTGAAATATGATGTATGGACTTAATACATCAAATTTGTAGACTTAAACATAATCAAATCAGAGGAAGATTGACTATTGGGCTGTTCGAACACATGTGAACTCCATAGCACCAATATGTAAAGAAGGAAATAGATAAAATTTGGTATATAAGATTGGCATTTTAAACGTAAATTCGTATAAAATTTTGAAATAAATCCGTTAAACGGTTCACAATCTATCGGTCTGTGCTTTTTCTTGAATTGAAGCGCAATAACTCAAAAAAGCAAGGACTTAAAGAAATGTAAGTTGGAATGTGATCTTGTGATTAGAACTGTAATTCTGTATCAAATCAAAATTTCAATCGGTTGGTTTAGTTTAGTTTAGTTTTAGTTTAGATATATTAATGTCCCGTTTAAAGCAACACTAGGGCTAGTTTGGGATGGACCTCGTAATTTTGAACCGCAGTCAGATGACGAGGATGACATCTGAGCTGGCACCCCCCTTTCCACACCACACCAGCGAGAGGACGTTTGGTCAGGACGGATTTAACGTGCAACCGACCTCCTTACACGACGGTTCTTCGGTGGAATCGGGTCTCGAACCTGAAATCCTTCGGTTCCGAAGCCGAGACCTTACCACCAGGCCACCGCGGCCTTATTCAATCGGTTGGAAAAAATATGCAAAAATTGCATCAAATTCACATGGAAGATTTATATTTCATAATTTTAGATTATAGATAGATTATAAAAGATTTATATTTTCTCCATTGCTGGGCAAGTCAATCGAGGTCTTACCCTTTGTCTACTATTTTATTCGTGGGAAGAATGCAATACATTCATGAGGGATTAGGCAAAAAGGTTTTGGGGAAAACACTTAAGCTGAATTCAAAAACCATCAGTTTTAAATCAACGGCAAATATTCAAATAAAAGACAACTTTAAATATGAATAAGCCAATATATATTTTTTAAAATTTTTCTTTGAAGTAATTTTAATGTTTAATGGAGCCTTTACAATGTTTTGAATTGATCACAATCGAATTTATGCGGCGTTTACCTGCTCTAATAAGAATAATATAATAAATAATTATATTATAAAATGTACTTTTATTATCTTTGGTATTTGCATAAAATAGAACTATATGATCATCA
>JAPMOR010020756.1:0-23800 GCA_026543865.1 Argiope aurantia
AGATTCATAAACATACATTATTTATAAAAGGTGATTTTTCTAATTGAGTATGGTCTGAAATGTGAAGGTTTGTTAAGGTCTTTTTTTATATGATTAGTATTTTATATAGTTTGTCATACGAGAAGGCAAAAATTGCTATTGTAATTTCCAATTTCACTTTGTATGGTGAGGGCAATATTACAGTTTTCTTTATGAAAGTACAATCAATGCGACTAGCGTAATTGTCTCGCTATGATGACAATATGATTTGCTGGATTCCTGGGCGAAATCTGGAAGAGTAGCTATACGTAATCAGTACTGGTAGTGACGCTCGTGTTGTCAGCTTTGTAAGCATGATTAGCTTACAAGCCATATATTGTAAGCTAATTTATTAAATCTTTAGAAAAGATATTACAGTAAACCTAGCCTTACGAGCACCTCCTATATCAAGCAAAACAAAATACAAAAGAAGTGACTCGCTTAGCGAGCGATGTTCCGCAGAATGGGTGGCGAAAAGACATCGGGACGTCGTATGCTGAATTGTCTTGTATCAAAATGTGTTGAGCATTTGTTTGAGCCCTTATATATACGTAGAAGATGTTTTGAGCGGGTAGCATTGTCGAACATGACTCCGAGGTGTTTGAACAAGTTCCTGTGGAGCCTTCATCGATGAGATTTTGTCTCTGGTCAAAATTTTGATTTAGAAAGCAGCGATGTTGATGAGCTGGTGAAAGAATATAGCTATAGGCATCGAAGAGCTCATGTAATTGTATTTTGTGTCACAGAAAAAAGCTGCGGAGGAGATTTAGTCAGGAAGAAATAATAGACATAGCAAAGCAATCACCTTCTGATGAAATTAGGGAGTTGTTGAAATCATGGAAAATTATTGCATTGTATATTGAAGTCGCATCCTAATTAGGCAGTATTTATGCACATAAAAAAATTCATTAAACGATAATACTATGTCTCATTTTCCCCAAAATTTAAGCATAGCCTAAAACAAATGTCATTAGACAATTTTCTTGTGAAAAAACGGCATGCATTATAAATATTAAATTCGATTATTATAGCTATTTTTTTTTTCGAAATTGTCCTATTTATAGGAATAAATTGTCCTGTTTTACATGAATTCCCATGGATAAAATATAATGAGTGTTTGTATTACGAGCAATATTCGGGAAAAAATTATGTTCATTAATCGAATTTCCGCTGGTTCTTACATATATATTTGTTAATTTTTACATTTTTTTTTTGCCATACTATTAAAAATTCTTATAGTCTCATGCTATTAATTCAGTTAAATTAATAATCAAAGAGTCAGGGAAAATGACGACAAAACCGTTAATCATCTTTCATTATATCAACTTTTCCCTCTTCGATACAAGAAAATACACGGTATTTACCTGCACACAAGTCAGGAAAGAGTATTTACCTGCAAAGAGTCAGGAGAAATGACAACAAACTGTTAATCATCTTTCATTATATCAATTTTTCCTTCTTGGATACAAGAAAATACACAGTATTTACCTGCACACAACAGCAGTCTATTTGATTTGTAAAGTGAGCAAGTAATTTTTTACAATTTCTTTTTGAAATCCACATTAGTTTAAGTTCTTATTTACATCAGAGATTAAATGATTTAATTCTTCTTAAAATAAAAAAAATAAATGATTTGCTAATCGTTTTTTTTCTCTGTCTTTTTCTTCATTAGAAACCCGAAACCATCGAAACCTGCATTTGAAGATGGCAATCCCTACGTATATCACACACGGGAGGTCACCACAGGTAATTAATAATATTCTTATCGTTATCTTTGCTAATAACAAGGATGAATATGCGAGTGCTTTCTCTACAAACCAGCACGTTTGGCCGGCAATTAATACAATTGGTGTATAATTATGGTATACAATTGGTGTATAGTACTATTATATATGACGAATATTTAAATAGAGATATTATTACAAAAAGTAACTGGCTAGAGTTGTGTCATATTAATATTAAAGAAAACTATGTTTTTAATGGAATTAATTTCTATAAACAAATAAAGGGGATTCCAATGGGAACAGCTTTTTCAAGTGCGTTAGCCAATATTTTCCTACATTATTATGAAAAAGAAATAATTAAACACAACTTAGTAATAGGCTGGAGATACATTGATGACTTAATTTTGTTAAATTTGGATAATCCTAGTGATGTTATTAACTGTTACCCAAAGGATTTAGTTTTGACTCAAACAAACGAAAACCAACTTAGAGCTAATTATTTAGATTTAAATATTGAAATTAATAATGGAAAAACTTTAATAGGTATTTTTGATAAAAGGGATGATTTTAACTTTAAAATTATAAAACTTAGTAACTACCATTCTAATTTACACTCTAAAATTTTCAAAAATTTGATTTTTTCACAATTTAACAGGATTAAAAAAATATGCAATAATAAAAGCTCGTATATTTTAGCAACAAACAATCTCATTGAGAACTTAACTATTAACGAATTCCCCAAAAACTTTTGCAATATAGAGGTTTTGATAAGAGAAGGATTGTCTGATTTCTGACTTCCTCCGGTTGGTTGGCTTTGAGTTATGACACAACAGAGGGTGCTTCAACTTTGATGACGTTACATTATGACAAAACTTAGTAAGCATATATAGCTGTAAACGTGGAAAATTTGATTTTGGTCCAATTTAACGAAGTGCATTTGCTCTAACAAATTTACACCTGACATTGTCTTTTGGAATTATACTTTTAATTAGTAAGTACTTAGCTTTCTGGTTTAAATGATTTTTTTCTTGGTGTTTTGTGGCGTGATTTGCTGTGTGTGTTTTTTTTTCTGGATTGTTTTTTGAAAATGTTTTATTCTTGTGATACTAATTTTTGTCTCCAAAACCTCAATTTTCTGGGATTTTCGGGTCACGAAGGGTCAGTTGGTTGGATGAGAGTCAGACCCTTCACAGAAAAAATCCCTGGTTTGAATCCTTGCCTGAGGGTGACCCTTGAAAAAGTCTTCTGGCCGGATTCATTTTCTTTCCTTTTGAATTTTGATTGTAAATTTATTTTAATTCTATTTTGGTTAATTAAAATTAATTAATTTTATTATTATACTATTAATATTAATATTAATTAATTAAAACGTAATCGAATTTTTAACGTTTTTTCGCGATAACTTCCTTAAAATATTATTTCACAAAATTCAATTTCAAAATTTGAGAAATTGTCTTTTTAATGATACCATTTTGATAGGGACCATTCTGAATTTTAGTAATTTTTAAAAAAAATATTTTTTCTTAGTTTCCAATAATAGATTACATTGTTGCCCTGCCAATTCAATATTTCATAGAATATTTAATCATAAGATTTTCTTCTATTTTTAAAAGCTGAAAAAAAAAGTTTTCTGTTTAGGACCTGTGTCGTTTACAAGATGAATAAAAAAGTAAAATTACAATACAGCGAATTTTAAAGGATAGATGAACCACACGTTTACTTTTTTAATAGCGCTATAATGTTATGGATTTATTTTCATTAAAAAAGTACATGTATACATTAAATAGAACATAAAGAAAATTAAAATAGCACAGTTTTAATGTCAAACGATTTCAAGGAATCATGGATAAAAAGTTAAATCTAAATTATTTAACTGATATTGAATATAACCCATATTCCTGACACACCAACTGGTAGCCAGAAGCGACTAATAAAATATACATTTTGTGTTTATAAGAAGGAAGTTTCTTATATATTTTTCATAATGTATAATATCTGTAATATCTGTAATGTTAAACTCTTAAAAATAATCACAACAATGTCTACAAATGGAGTATAATTATGCTTTATTCAGAGAATCGTTATTCTAATCCCAGTTTGTGCATGAAATCAAGCTTAATTAATTAATCAGTCTCAAAATAAAACAAATACTGAATTTCCATAAGAAAAACACAGCCGTAAAAAAAAATGAAAACCATTTACAATATTTCATTTAATGAAATTTTCAAGTATAAAAGAAATTAAAAAGAAGTATGTAATAAATTTCTCAAGCCTTCGAATTTCCTTTTCCTTTAAACTTAATAATTTTCCTTAACTTCATACATTAATGTTAAATCCATTTCAAAATAATAAACTTGTTATATAAAAACTAAATTATTTAGTAAATTGTATGAAATAAATTAAATGTGTTATAAATCAACACTTAGCAAACAATTGCTAAAATAAAATAAGAGTATGTACATACAGTTTTACATTTTTTTCACTCAAGTAAATGAATTGGAAAACAAAATATTTATTCAACTTGAGAATACAATAACAATCTAAAAATTATTTATCCAAGCAGATTATACAAAAAAAAAGTAGCTCAACTTCTCAAATATGTTATAAATTAATACCTAGCAAACATTTCAGGATGTAAAATATCACCAGATACAGTTTTACATATTCTCACTCGAGCTAATGAAACGTAGAGCTACTTTCTAAATTACTTGCCTTTTTTCCCTGCCAATGAAACTCTAGATTATTCTCGATATAAAAATTTCGAGCTAACCCGATTTCTAATCTTTTCTTCAAAAAGAATTTAAGCATTCCATTGAATAAAACATAAGCTCGACAGAAGTCTATGCTAAGTCGTTGCATCTTTTACAGATGAAACGAATGTCTTTTTCATTGTTTTTTTTTCCCTTTCTTTCTTCTTTTGAAAAAAAATCAATGAAGTGAATCAGTGAATTTGAATAGAAGAAAGCAAAGGAAATAATAAAAATAAAAAGATAGCAGTTCTCATAGAAAGATCTCGGCTAACATGTTTTTATATGAAAATACACGCGTAGGTTCTTCAACAATTGCTAAATTGGAACTTCTCTATTTGTTCTTTTTAAGTACGTGAGTTTTTGACTAAATATTTTAGATTTAAAATTTGACTGAAAGGTTCTTATTTTTAATAAGAATTTTTTTGCTTCATTTTTAATGTTCTTTCTATACAATAATAAGCTTATTTTTGAAAATAAACTTTTTTTTCGTTTTAAGATTGTTTCTGCAAGAACATCTTTCGCTTCGATATGTATTAATTTTCTAATTCTTAAGAAGACCTTGTTCGTATTTCTTTTTTCTCAAAATATTTCAGCATTGTATTTTTATGTTATTTCATAGAAACTTATAAACATCTAATTTAAACAAAATATTCGTATTTGAAATCGTCGGAATCAGTATATTTAAAAGAACGAACTGAATTATTTAAAGTTTACTTTCAAATCAAATGAGGAATAATATTCAAATTATAAAAATGAAATATGTAAAGTTATAAATTATACTCTGGAAAAAAATTTCTCTGGGAAATTTAGTATGGCAATAAATTACTTTTAAGAAAATATTTTATCGTTTGATATTTGATTTATTGTTTGATTTATTTCTCTTTTTCTAATTGGTTTATTATAAATAAATTTCAAAGGAACAGATTTCAAAAATATTTTATGATTCAGTTTTAAATTTTCAGATGAAACCCTTTTAATTATCTGAGGCAGACATATTTTAAATATTTAAATAAAACATGAGTAGAAATTTACAATATTTGCACCTTAAGAAAAAAATATAGCACGTGAGTTTCTCTTTAACTATTGCAACAAAAATTAAAAATTCGTTCCAAAAATTTTTTTGTGTTTTATGGATAACTAAAAGTATTATTTTGAAACAGATTTTTTAAATAGGTAAAATAATATCTAGAATATTATTTTTTTAAAATAACTCAAATCATACGACATTTTAGGAATGAATAATAGCATAAAGTTTAATTTTACATTTTGTCGCTCGAGTGAATACAGCGGACTAACTGAACAGCTATTTTTTAAATTTCTCGCCTTTCTGCGAGCATTGGAAATCTAGGTTATTCTCGGTATAAAAATTTCGAGCTTGGAAAAAGAAACCCTATTTCTAATCTTTTCTTCAAAAAGAATTTAAGTATTTCATTGAATAAAACATCAACTCGACAGAAGTCTATGCTAAGTCACTGCATCTTTTACAGATGAAACGAATGTCTTTTTTGTTGTTGTTGCTCTTTCTTCCTTTGAAGAAAAATCGATGAAGTAAATCAGTGAATTTGAATCGAAGAAAGCAAAGGGAATAACAAAAAAGATCAGCCATTTTATAGAAGGTCCTAAGTTAAAATGCAAAAAAATGTATAAAAAAATACGAAAACATACGCGTAGGCTCTTCAGCTATTACTAAAGTGTACCTTGGTAGATAGATGTAAGTATTTGTTCTTTTTAAGTATGCGCACTTTTGATTTAAATATTTCAGATTTAAAATTCAACTGAAAGCTTCTTATATTTAATAAGAATTTTCTGCTTTATCTTAGATTTTCTTTGCTATACGAGAAAGAGTTTGTTTTTGAAAAATGATCTTTTTTCCCATTTTAAGATTAATGTTTCCTTAAATTTTTCAGTAAGAGCGTCTTCCACTTTGGTACGTGTTCTTTTTAGCTTTCTTATAAAAGACTTCATTCCGATATTTGCTGATTTTTCCAAATATACAGATATTGTATTTTTGCATAATTTTTTAGAACTTCTAAACTACTCATATAAATAAAACATTTGGATATGAAATGTCGTGACTCGATATTTTTAAAATTGAATTAAAAATGTAACATTCTACAGAATTAAATGAAGAAAAATATTCTAATTCTCTTTTGTGTTTGTTAAATTATTAGCCACGCGTTTATACATTTTACATAATGATTTCAAGGAATATTCTCTGGCATAATAATTTTTCTTGGAATAATGAACAACATCTGCATTAACACAAAAAAAGAAGAATTTACACCATAAATTTTCTGAAATGCAAAACTGTTGTACCTTGAAAATGTAGCATAATTTTCATCTAAAATTATTTACATAGAAGCTCTATTTCTTAATTTTTTTTTTTTATTCATTTGCGAAAATATAGAGCGGAAAAAGAATTTCAAAGATTCGGTTCATTCAACTGATTTTTCCATTTCTTAAATGAATTCAGTTCTAAATAGTTTACTGAAATATGAATTTATTAAATAGTGTTTTTTTCTGGAATTTTAAAATCATAATATTTTTATTTACGATAATAGTATTCAATTATTGTCGACCGGCAACTCACTTTTTGTTGAAATAATGGTTGATTTGATAATTTTTTATATAAAAAAATAAATATTGATCATTTGAAGTGTTAAAGTAAAAGTTCTAAATCATGTGAATTTTAGCAGATAAAAAAAATTTAATAACTTATTTTATGCTGAAAATTTTAATTTCAATATTTTGTGTGTTATCTTTATTTAAAATTTTCCTTTTTATCGTAAATGTTAATATCCAAATACTATAATATAATTTATGATTAGAAGCTAGGAATTTAATCTTGCCAACAAAGTAAACTCAAATACTTTTAGAAAAAAATTCAATCCATTGTGTCCTAGATTCTGTCTGGTATAAGTCTTTTAGGTATTTAAGTATTTACAAATTCTTTCTTTTTGCCATTAATGGTTTTTATTTGTTAAAGCTATTGAATAAAAAATAGTTTTCTCTAAATTATTTTTGTTATTTTCTATTAACTATTCCTTTTGCAAATTGAAATTTCTTTTTGTAATTTCATGTAACTATAATTCCTTTAACTTTAAAGGGAAAGCTTTGCCTTTCTATGTACATATAAGACTTTTCCTTGCACATATAAACCATTCCTTTTAATGTTTGAAATAAATATGTAGGCCTGAATTTATATTCTTAATAATTATTTATACAACATTAATTTCCCTTATACAACAACTGAGCCTAGGCTTTTACTATAAAACTTTACTGAAGCCAACATTAATGGGTTTCTTTTCTTTTCTTTTCTTTTTTTTTTTCTTTTTTTTTTTTTTCGCTTTTTGTTGTTATTGTTGTTCTTTTGCATTTTTTTTTCTTTAAACTGAAATAAAATATATTAAAGTTCGAATACGAAAAGAATATGATCTTGAAAGCCTTTCTTTTAAATAGAATAATGCAACATGCTTCATTAGGTGTTTTTTTTTTTCAGTAAAAAGGAAGTTCTATTCCAGAGCTTCCTTTTATTATTTTTAACGTTTTATAATTACATAACATTAAATTATAAATCTATAAAGTTATAAAATAAATGTCAAAAACATTCTTTGAAAAAGTATGCTAAAATAGACTTTTAGTAAATATCGTTAACTTCTTAAAAGAAATCATTTACCATTTTTTTTAATCGTTTGGTAAATATTTCTTATTTCTTTAGAAATATTTACCAAACGATTTTTATTGTGGGTATTTTCTAAAGAAATAAACAAAAATGTTTCTTTAAAAATATTTCTTTTCATATTTCTTCACCTTTTTTATTTTTATTTTTAAGAATAGTCTACATTTAAAGACCGGATTTTATGCATGCGACTGAATAAAAAATTCTTTGAATATTTTTAACGATAATATAAGAAAAACATATCTGAATTCTGACTGGAATTTTATTTGCTTTCTATTTGCATTTAATTAATATGCTAGTTTTCCAAAAAAATAATTAATTAATCATTATTTTAATTATTGCAGATAGGTTTTTTTTTATTCATTTATTTTGAAAGTATCCTAATAAAAAATTCAAAACAATCTGAATTTTTTTAATGGCGTTTTAAGAAAAAAGATTATTTTCCAACTTTTTGCATATGACGATAAATGATGTCATGACGAATGATGATGTTTTTATGATGATAATGATCAAGACAAGGGAAAGGGTTTTTACTTTTAAGTATATTCCCAACTTTTGTCATTTCCAATTAATGATAAACAAAATGATGTAAAAATCTATTCAAAAGAGGCTTTTTTTCGGAATCTAAATTAATACTGTTTGGTATCAATATATTGAATGCAAGCTTACCGATTACCATATTTAACAAAAACTAGGTCATCTAAATCGTTAAAGTTTGAAAGACAAGTTTTAAATTTACATTTTATGTTTGAGAGAGGAACCTTCTAAAACATTCACTTTATGTTAAACTCGTAAACAGAATTAAAACGAATATATTGCAAAGAATTTCACATAAATACAATTAATCGTACTCAAATATTTAGTGTATTTTTTTATGGCTCCGCCTTTTTGATGTTATCGTATTCAACTTCGAAATTCTTTTACTCAACGTAAATACATTGAATAAAAACCCATTTTACTGTGCTTGAAAATGCATAAGTAATTCTTTTATTGTTAAATGTTATTGCCTTTTAAGAAATAGCGTAAGTAGGCTCTTAAGTAAAATTGTAAAGGTTGAATTAAAGGCAAAAATGGCTGTCTTTAAAGAGAATGTATTAAAATGAAATATGGTTATTAATTTTTAAAATCCTGATTGTATATTTTAATGTCATTTAAAACTTCTTTTTTTTAATGCAGAAAAAATTCAAAATAAGAATAACTGAAACATTAGTAGTTTAAATCGAACTATTTTATCGTAAGGAAATCTATTTTGTTAGTTTATGCTATGTTAAATGTGTTTTTCCAAATCCTACAAATTTACAAACCCGATTTTTTATATTTATCTAGGCTTCTTTAAAGTTTTTTTCTCTAAATATAACTATGAATTGGGAGGTTATCTAAGTAATTGTGTTCAATGTTACTGAAATGCGGCATTCAATCTGAATAAAAAATTAAAGACATTGAATTGATTAAGAAACCTTTTATTAATAAAGAGTAAAGTTAAAAACAAAAAGATAATTTTATTCATTGACTGTAATGCTAATCATTTGACAATTCTATTTAATGGAGAAAATAAGAATCAGTATTGTTAAGGTTGATGTCTGCTATCTGCAAGTCAATAAAATAATTTATTAATTTATTAGTAAAGAACAAATATTATTACTTACTTTTAATTAAATAAAAAGTATTGCGATGCAGGGAAACTACTTTCATTAAATAGAGTTTTTACTTTAAGCAACAAGATTTTATATTTTCCAAACTGAGTTATGTCTTATTATTAAGTTGATAAAAGAAATAATTATGTTAGTAATGTTTATATATATATATGACATCATCACGATCATTAAAAACAAATTTTTATTTGTAGATAATATACATATGCAACTACATAGGCAAGTCAAAAAATTATTCAACTTTATTTTTTAATGGTAATTTAATAAAGCTGATGGACAGATAAAAATGTCATTTGTTTTGTAGTTACTGTGTTAATATATATTTGGACAACCAAACAGACAGATTTTCTCGGGACGTATTTTGCTCCAAATTTTATAGAAATCTACAAATTTGGGCTAAATCACTGTACATCAAATATCATCTGTCTATCTGAAAGCGTTTTTGAGTCATCTTTGCCACAGACAGATGGATGGACATTTTCCAAAAATGTGCTTTTCGAACTCAGAGAAGTCTGAAATTTGGAGATTCATCAAAATCTCAAGTTATAATTCTTTGATGTTTAGAATACTTTCTTGAAAAAAGTAAACGAAAAAGTAAAAATATTGCTGGTACGCAATATTTATTTAGGGGGCACGGTGGACTGGTGGTACAGTCTCGGCTTAGGAACCGGAGGGCTTCTGATTCGAGATCCAATTCCACCGAAGAAATGTCATATAAGCGGGTCTGGTGCACACTAAATCCATCAAGGCCAAACATCCTCCCCAGGTGTGGTTTGGAAGTTTAGAAAGAGGGGTGCCAGCTCAGGTGTCGTCCACGTCATCTGATAGCAGTCCAAAATTACGAGGTCCATCCCAAATTAACCCAAGTGTTGCTTTAAAACGAGACGTTAATATAACTAAACTAAACTCGCAATATTTATTTTCTTTTACGATTTTTTTTCTATTTAATAATCGATTTGATTGAAGTAATCCCATTTCGAATATGAAAAACATTTCTAATACTGTTATTTTATATTTCAGATTACGTTCACTTGACTCCTAAATCTGCATCTGAGTGCATATACGAAAGACTGATGGACGGCAAACCCTCTTCATACGAGACTGTACTCTGCAGGTCCCATGTTTTGAATGAAGAGGTTGGATAAAAATGTCTCTTGATTTGAAATAATTAATGATATTCTTTTTTTATAATTTTGCTTATCGTATACAGAAAATGTTAAGAAAATATTTCGGTTTAAATTAAAGAAATATGATATCGATAATTCTGATATGATATAAATTACTAAAAAATAGATCTTTTGATCATTATGTAATATGAAATTAAATTTGCAATTCTAAAAATACTATAGAACAATTACTTAAAAGATGTGTAGTAGTATTTGAGACTTTTCCTATCAATAAAAATTATTGGTAAAGTAATTTCAAAAAGAACTCCTTCATTGAGATCTAATGCAACATTAATATGCAGGATTAGGTAACTTCTATCCAAAATAGATGATAAAAAAGTTCAATACCACTCTCATTGGCACTTGTACAAGAAATTAACAGAGTTGGTGGGAAAATTAACCATTAAAAAGAAATTAAAAAATCTATTTTAATATGAAAAAAGATATTCTGTCATGTATTAGGTAATGAATTATCAAACGTGATCATTAAATATCTCTCTTCTGTTTTTTTCAGTGTCAGTGTCTTAATCACTTATATAGAAAATAATCAATATAGTTCTAAATATAGTTCTTTCGGTCCTAAAATGAAAACATTTTTTGTTTCGAAGTTCTTTTCAAAAACATCCGAGGTATTTTTTCTATTAACTCGTATTCTCAGTTCTCAGACGATTTTTTTTTCGTTTTAAAAGATTTAATAAATAATTTAATATAATATGAATTTAGAAGAATGACTGTAAAAAAAATTGGAATCTTCCTAAAGTAAAAAAGTTTAATTGTAAACCTGTGATTTGTAATATTCTTTCAACTATTAAATTTAAAATATTTGGAGAGGCATAAGAGTAAAAATCTTGACATATTTATATATTTTGTTGGCATTTTATAAAATATCTTCATAATAAAGTTTTAAATTCTAAATTAGCTGAAATTTCAAGTCTTTTTCAATACAAAACTTTTTTTTTTTTTGGATCTAGAAAAAATTTTTATAAATATTCAGAAAATATTTTGAGACATTTTATAATAATATCTAATGTAAACATTGAAGTGAACGCTGTGAATCCTTTTGTAAAACTAACAGAAATGGAAGCGTTTTCGATGCCTTTTCTCAAACCCTCACATAAACGCACTGTAAACTGTAAGCCATTGGCGAAAACTATAATTACGAAAAAGCTAATTAGATCGCGATTCTTGGGAAACGTTTTTGATCATTAAATACTGTGATTTAGTTATTGTATAAATACTAAAAAAAACCAATGTGTAATTTGGATTCCTTTTATTTTCGAACGATTAAAACCAAAATTTGACACAAAATTACAATTGTAGTCAAAAAATTACAACAGAAATCCTATTTATTTAAATCATTCAGTTTTTGAATTATTGCATTTTCATGTTTGTTAGAGTACAGACCTATCGACGTTTAGTGCTTTGACAGATTTAATTTGAAATTCAATAAAAATCTACACATTAGATATTAAGTCTGTTTACCAAATTTTACCCATCTAGTTATTTTTTGTTTTTTGGGATAATTTTATATTCTAGTGGCAGGATCGACAGATTTCCTCTAAATGGATTTCGTTCCAATTCTTATCGAAATTTAAAAGTTTGAACTAGATATTATGTACAAAATTTTATTCGTCCTATTAATTCAAAGGATTACTGAATTATCTAGTGCACAGACATTATTCTAAAAATGTGATTTACGGATTCAGGAAGTTCTAAAATGTGGAGATTCGTCAAAATTCCAAGTTCAGATTTTTGATGAAGTATTCTGTTTATATACTTCGTATATGAGTAAATAAAAACGTATCTATTTTTTTGTTTTTTTAACTTACAAATCGATATTTTTTTTAAAAATTTATCAGTATCTTATTGCACATTAAAAGAATTCTTTAATATTCTTGAAAACATATGCAGAGAATCTACTCTAATCATGCTCTAATAACTAATTTCTAATTTGTTAGATATGTGCAAATTTGAGGTTCGAACTCGCAACGTTAGGGTTCATAGCCGACTAGATAAAAGTGTACACTCCTTTACGGAGGTTGTTATCTGGATTATGAAGTTACCACCACAGATATATCCTAATATTTCCAGTTTGTAAAATGTCCTAAAGGCTTAAAAAATAATATTTATGTTGCTTTAGTCAATAAATATCCTGCTGAAAGAAAGTCTAAATTTTTATAAAGTTTCCCGATCCTATTAATTATGATTAGTAAAATATTCCTGTTGCTTTAACATATTAAAAAGAAAATGTTCCGCCATTCTAAAACCAAAACTATCTGAATTATGAAGCTTTGAATTCCCTTATTATAGCCCAATCAACGGCCGCTTCTAGCAATCTTTGGTGCTTTCAGATTATAAAGAGACATAAAGACAAAGTAAGGACACAATGCTGAAACTAGTATTAAGCGCTTTATTACAAAAAAATAATACAATGGTTAGAAGTAATCAGAGGAAATGTTCGAAATTCCGCCCATTGACATTTATGCATGATTAACATCTAGGCTGCATGGATTAGCGAACATTTTCAAAAAAGTGATAATCGACTAATTGATGTTGGTGAAATGATTCATGATCAACCTAACCTACTCAATCGCCGGTTTAAATGAGAAGCCCGCGTAGAGCTCGCTTACAGCACCACCTATTCATTCGTGATCTTGCTTCTTGTATGATTCTGATTCCTGCTGATGTTTTCTACCTTCACTCAATGGTTATACGTGGAGTTTAGAAACACCATGTATGTTCATCTAAAGGTCCAGAAAATAGCTATCGGTCTATTAGAGCAAAACCTTGCATAATACTTTGTTATAATTCATATTCAAATATAGTGGGGAACACTGAAGAAATTTGAAGAATTACTTTCATTATACAGCAAAAAACATGATTTAAAATCATTTCAACAATTCTTTTTTTTACTTTAATTTAATTAACGTTTTCCTTGATTTGACAAATTTTCAAATAAAATCATTCACATTTTTATTCTAAAAACGTTGAATAAAAATAAAATCGATAGTTCAAAGGTATAAATTGCAAGATTACAGCAAAACAGAATGTTTAAATAGTTGGTATATATATATCCTAGCTTAATCATTTCTCCTCAACAGCTAGTATATTTTTATAATGCCCAAAATGAAAAATTCCAATCATAATCAATGCAAAGATATAAAAATAAATTTTATTCTTTTAACTTTCGGATAAGTCTCAGCTTAATTTCGGATTTGGAATTAAGAAAGAATTTTCGTTTAGAATCTGTATTTCTTAACTCAATAAATAAAAAAAATTACTTTCCCAAACAGGTTATTTTGTATTCTAAAAGCAAAATCCTTTGATATCCAATTTAAAAATACTTTTAAAACCTTTAGATAAACTTTAATAGACTAAGGATTGCATATATCTGTGATTGAAGAATTTTTAAAGCAAAATTTAATTGATGATATTTAATTAAAAAGAACATTCAAAAGAATTCTTTTTTATTTAATTGGATTTTTAAGCTCAAGTAAAAAAGAAGAAAGAAAGAAAAACCTTGAAAAGTAACTTCGAAATCTTGTTAAGTGCAAAATAACAATCTTGTTTATAATTTTACTTATTTTTCTTTCTTTCTAACAAGTAGAAGTGAAATGAGTATATCAGAGACTTTCTTGTATTGTTATTCAGATATAAATTATTGATGTTAGATTCAGACAGTGCATCATTTAATGGGCTCATTTTTGCTTCACTTTAAAAAGTGTAATAGAATTCCTATAAACATCGAGCGATCGCCTTTTTATTTTTTTAATTTACCATTATTTTATTCTGATTTTCTTATCTCCTTTAAATGCTGCTGTATTATTTGTTTATTTTGACTTTAATAAATCAATTTCTTCAAGGAAATAAGACTATATTTTTACTTTCATTCGAGAGAAAAAATGAATTCAGTAAATTCATGTTTTTAGGCGATGATGATTAAAATAATTAACTTGTTATTAAATTCGTGTCCAAAGCTAATTTCATGATTTTTATTGAAAACCGTTGTGTTTCATTGTTATTTCAATTTTATTTTTGTGTTTCTTTAATCAAATATTTTAAACTCAGTATCAATTCTAAACATTCTTGCAAATGAGGCCCAATTTTAAGTATCAATTTTAATAACTCTTATCAAAATGTTAAGAGGTCACAGTGATCTAATGGTTAGGTCTAGGCTTCAGCACCGGGGATTCCAGGTTCGATATCTGATTTCATTTAAGATTCACCACAAATGTGGGTGGACCACGGTGGCCTAGTGGTAAGGTTTAGGGACAAAAGGCTAATAGGTTCGAGACCCGATTCTACCGAAGAACCGAGTGTAAGCGAGTCTGGTGCACATTAAATCCATCGGGGTCAAACTTCATTCCCCTGGTGTTGGGCAGAAGTTTGGAGAGGGGATGCCAGCTCAGGTGTCGTCCTCGTCATCTGACTGAGATTCAAAATTATGAGGACCATACCAGAATAGTCCTAGTTTTGATTTACGAGACGTTAATATAACTAAACTCAAAAAACCATATTATGGATTTGATGCGTGTTCCATATGATGGTGTAGAACAAATTTTCTCTCTTGTTGGATTGTGAAAAATCGGAATACTGATTGCCAACTCAAATGAAGTACTCGTTAGTTGACCACGATTCAAAATTACAAGTTTTTGTCCCAAAAATGCCTCTCTCCTTGCTTCATAACGGGACTTTAATATAACAAAACTGAGCTCAAACTTATTCATTTTCATATTGGTTCTAAATAATTATTATGATAAAGGAATTTATAGGAACCAGATACGTTATATTTCATAAAGTATTAATACCGTGGATTTCGCTTATTGTGTTCAAGGTCAATATTATTATTCACTTCGTATTATCAAAATTCTCTGGTCTCGAATCGGCATATTCAAAGGTACACAAAAATATTTTTTTGTAGGGTCACTACATCGTTTAATATCAAATTTGAAATTTCATGTTCCATTTGAAAGGAGACATCTGGGAATTAACTTTCCCTTGAGATGGATTTATATTCTTGTTTGGACTAAAGTAATCTACATTGGTCTAAACAGACAGCTAAACTACCGAATCTGGCTTTAAATTGTGTGTACAATCATAAACTACTGTTGCTTTCGAAAGAGTTACGATAGCAAAATGGATAAAAAATGAGCTGACTTGAGTTTTAAAAACAAAATTAAATTCTTAACAGGCATAAAATTTACCAACAATAACTCAACAGAAATCTGTAGTGTAATTTAAAATTTCACAGCATCTTCATTGTAAAATTTTGAAAAATCTCGAACTTTTTTAAAGTAAGGTCAATTATTAAACGCTGTTGATTGAAATGTACAAATTTGTCGTAGAGATCCTTCCAGGAAAGTGAAATGAATCAAACATTTGATATTTCGAAATCCTGCATCGTACAATAAAATGTTTTAAAAGATCCGGAAAAGAATAATTGTTGATAAGAAACAATTAATGAATATTTTTATTATTATTTTTGAAAAATTTATAAATTGTTTTGAGATAAGTATTTTTCCTTTACAGAATAGCTCACATTAAGTGGCATCTACTATATTATCCTAAGATTTTATCATTCACAGAATTTGTATTTTTTTACAAACTCATTTATTTGTCAGTTATGAAAATAAAGCTTTTTAATAAGCCTGGTTGCTATCCTTCTGTGCCCTCCGGTCCTAGGCAGCTACCTAATTTGCCAATTTGCCTAGTTAGAAATCTGGCGCTGGTAGTCATTATGATAAATGCCAAATTTTTATAAAATTTTCAATAAAAGGCATGAAAGTGAAGACAGTCTGTCCATTTGCGGATATTAAATATCTGTTTTTCCCTCAAAGACGTAGAATTGTGTGAAATTTGGGATAAGATGCATTGAAAGGCAGACTGCCTGTGGATATAAAACCACAATAGAACAATACAAATTACAACCGTTTCCCTTTAATATACAGTTTCATCAAGCGATCACAAATACAGCCTTGCGACAAAAAAAAACTTCCAAGAGATACACCAGATGATTGACGAGATTAAAATTGATGTTGGCTGCATGTGGTTCACCGATGCGAATCATTTTCCTTTAGAAGGATTTGTGAAACAAAACTTGTTAATATGGAATACTAAAAACCCGCATGTGTACCTTGCAAAACCACCGCACTCTGTGAAAGTTATGATTTGGGCTGGAGTGTGCAATAAAGGGGTCATTGGAACCTACCGTACCATTGGCCATACCGTCCACTATCCGAGTTCCTTGAGAAATACTTCAGTGGTTGAATCATTGCTCTAAATTATACCTGCAGAGACAGGCGTTTGGATAGATCGGCCTCCAACAGATTGAAATCCCCCGGATCCCAATTCATGTGACTTCTTGAGGGAGTACTTGAAAGACACTGTCTACCATAAGAATTCTCAAATGTTGGAATAGCTTGAATAATTCTTTTTTGAGATATTTACATCCGTTCCAATAGAGACATTGCAAAGATTAACTTCGAACTTCACCTTTCGATTGCGTCATATAATTACTGTGAAAAGTTGTAATATCGCAACCGTTGTATTGTGGTTTGACATCTGTTCATGTTGCACACTTGCATACAATATTTAAAAGATACTATTATATAACTCAGTTTCTTTGACTACTTGCCCATTTTGAAGTGTCTGCCTGTTCGTTCAAAATTTTTGAATAAATTACAGTTTTTTTTTTTTATTTTGATCTGGACTTATTGTAACATTAAATTTTTGTAGAAAGCTTCACCTTGTCATTTGCTCTGATCGTTAGAATTCCAGTACAATAAAAATGCGCTGCTTCAAGGAATACGACATAATGTTCTTCAATTTCCTATTATAACTAATTTCGGATAATATCCTATTATAATTTTTATAATAACTACAATTCCCTTATACTTGGCAGTGATAAAATAAACTGATGAATAAACTTCTAATATTTCCGAGTACTATTTAAAGCTTCATGTGCTTGTGACGCCATCTATAAGCCAATCTTGAAACTATTTCTTCGAACCAGTGTGTAGCAAATTCCAAACCTGTTTGTCCAGAATACCACTTGTTTTATCTGTATGTCTTTCAATGTTTCGAAGCTATGTCATTGTAAATTGGGAAGTCCTTTATGATACGCCCTGTATTTACTTGTCTTAACTATACAGTTTCTATAAAGATTATAAAAAGATCTATTTCTTTGAGTCCGAAAAACATATCTGTAAAATTATGTCTGTATTTGAACGCAATAACTCAAGAATGTTAATAAACAACAAATGAATCTTGGTGTGCGACCTTTATACTAAATATGTATATTTTTTCAGTCAAATTTTAATCGAAATCCATTCACAGGATTTCTATCAGCCTGGTTTTCCTAGTACAAATGAATACAATAACTACTAAACGTAAAAGGTCAAATAGATCAAATTTCGTATGCAAATTTGTCATCTTAAATGAAAAAACTTATCAAATTTCAAGCAAAATCCATCGAAGAGTTGACTGTCTGTCGGTCTCTTTTATTCCGCTTTTGTGCAAACGCGATAACTCAAAAACGCACCAACTTAAAGAAATAAAATTTGAGATGCGACCTTTTTATTGAAATTATGATCTTCCATCAAATTTTGAGATGCCTTTTTTTTAGATGCTTTTTTTTCAATCTGTTAAAAAAAGGCGTCTAAGAAGCATATTCGGTTTTCTTCGTTATACATATAAACACAAAACTCTCTTACATGGTGGTCTAAAAATAAAAATCTTGAGTACTCGTGGCATTCACAATCTTGCTCAAAGTCCATAACTTTATGCAATGGCTAGAGGGATGAGAAACTTTCGAGGAGACTACTCCACTGGTGAATCTTTTAATATATGTTTGAAGCAAGGATTCTCTGAACTGAGCGATATATGCATAAATGTAAATTGTAAGTCATTTATAAAATGAAAAAAAAAAAAAAGATTTTGATGTCTTATTTAGAAACAAGATAATGGCCTGTAAATCTTCTGAATTTGCTGAAGATGGATTTCTTCTCGTATAGATTAATTGTTTCCGACATAATTCGAAGATAATATTTATACTAGCTTTGTTACCCTTTAAGAGAAATATCTGCAAATAATTCTTCTCTTTTTTGTCATTTATTTGATAAACTATGACAAACATTATTTATTCCAAACATTTATAAAATTATTTTGCAAATAATGTAATCATTATTATAATTGTAAATATTTTGAAAACAAAATGACAGCAATTCTACAAATATTCAAATAATTATATTTTCCAAACAATAAATCGCACAACCATTTGACATTTACAATACAGTACCTGAAGATTTTAAATAGAAAATATAATTACATTTAATCTGAACATACAAAGTCAGTTTTCAAACAAAATATTTTTACATCTGAAAGTGCCTTGACGTACATAAATGGTGACATACGTCATTATTTATTCAAAAATTACTTGAATTAAATATTCGGCAAATATTTAAATCCAAAATGAGTGAGTTGATTCTCCGAATTCTGATGGCATAAATTTTTAAAAAGCTTTACCGATGGAATTCAAATTTCCAAGTTTATGAATTCTATTACGTTCTGACATATATTAAAGCCTAAACAAATGTTCCATTTTATGCTTAGAATTTCTGCATTGAATCATTTAGCACTTCATCCAATTGTAGTTTTATTCTTATTTTTCATTATTTGCCTTCGAAAGATGCTTATGTATTCTGTTTTGTAATTTCAGGGCATAGAAGTCATTATTCCTGTCATAGAACGGTGACGGTCTCAGACAGTCTAAGACTTTCAACTTCCATCATCATCATCTGAAGACGGTTTCTCCTGTATTGACGTTTCCAACAGATCTCCTCACAGATGAAGACAAGTGCTTTTTGCATGTCATATTCATGTTTCGCCAACGAGGAAAGAGATGCATGCTGGGAGTTTGTGTAAGAAAGGTAATGTCAATTTTTTAAATAAAATCATGCTCATTCATTTCATATTAATTTTTTAAAATAAAAAACACATTATTTATGCGGATGATCTTTTGAAATTAATATTACACTGGTGTGCAAAACTTAAGCAACAGGTATGTTTTTTGCCATAACTTCACGAGAAATCATCTAAGAGACATGAAATTCAGAAATGAGATACAGCATTTTGTTCTGAAAGAATGACGAAAGCATAGTTGCGCAGAAATGAATACAATGCATACAGTATGGAATCAAACAAAAACAAAGCTTTATTGAACTCATGGTATCGTTACACATGATTGTCTGTCCAAGAGGAAGAACAGCAAGCAGATGTTCCTTAGTATGGGATATGCCCTCCCCTTACTGCAATGGTTGCTTCGCACTGTCTCCCCATACCCAGCACCAGATTGCCCAACAGTTCTTGAGGTAAGAGTGCCCATTCCTCAATCAGCATCTGTTTAAGTTGTCGGGTGTTCCCAGGAGGATGTAATAGTGCCGCAAGGCGTCTCCCCAAAGCATCCCACACATGTTCTATCGGATTTAAATCAGGGGAGCACGCCGGCCAATCCATTCGAGTGATATCTTCACTTTCCAGGAGCTCCTCAACAGCATGAGTCCTGTGTGGCCGTGTATTGTCATCCATAAAAACTAAGTCTCATCCAATGGCACCTCGGAACAGACGCACATGGGGAAGGATCACCTCCTGACAATAGCGATCTCCAGTTACAGAACCTCTGTTGAAAACGTGGAGCTCAGTCCGCCCGTTCATCATAATGCCTCCCCAGACGACAACTCCAGGCCCACCGAAACGGTTTCTTTCCGTGATGTTACAAGCGATTCCCAACGCCAGTTGATTTGGAGAGAGGTCGGGATGCGGTTTCATCCCAGTTCGAATGGAAAAACTAGTTTTATTGTTGCATTACATACTTTTGCTATATAACTGTTGACAATATGTAGCTGTGAAAATTTTATGAAAGCATTTTCAGTAATTTTTAAATATTTATCAAATTTAGTTAGAGCATTATTTAAAAGTTAAAAATTAATTCTGATCTTAGTTTATGTTGATTAAATTGTTGCGTGTAAGATGTAAGTGACAAGATAACGTTTATAAAAGATATGTTAATGTAAGAGACAAGATAATTTTATAAGATATGTTTATGTTGGAGACTAGATAATGTTTCTAAAAGATACATTTATGAAAGATAATGTTTGTAAAAGATATGTTTATGTAAGATACAGCATATAAAAGATATATTCATAAAATAAAATGTTTATAAAAGATAGGTTTATGTAAGATACTAAACAAAGCTTATAAAAGATATGCTTACATAAGATGCAATATTTATGAAAGATATAAGATAATGTTTATAAAAGATATGTTTATGTAAGATACAAGATAATAAATTTAAAAGATATGTTTACGAAAGATACAAGATAATGCTTGTGAAAGATATGTTTATATAAGATACAAGATAATGTTTTTAAAAGATATGTTTATATAAGATACAAGATAAAATTGATGAAAAATATGTTTATATAGGATGTAAGTAAATCTTATAAGAGATATGTTTACATAATTTTCAAGAAAATGGTTATAGAAGTTATGTTTATGTACGATATAAGATCATATTTATATAAGATAAAAATAAAAGCGTGGAAAGATAAATATGCATTCAAGATTTTGTCATGATCCTCCAAAATTGACTCGTTGTCGATAGTTTAGGAAATCCCTGAATCAATTAATTACTCAGATTTCATACGCCTATGAAACTAATATATAAAATATAATTTTCGATATCTCACCTCGCGGTTTCGTGTTAATTCCTATTTTCTTCTTTGTGCTTCTTCGAGCGAAAACTTCTTTCGACCCTGCACTTTATTGGCCAGACAGGAGAATCAGGAGGAGCGGACATTCGCGCCAAGTTGTAACTTTTTTTTTAGTAATAAGTCGCCAAATTTAATAACCTTCTTTATCTTTTTCTAATAACCCTAAAAGCGAAAAATTGATGCCTCAAAGTCGATAAATCACCAATTTTCTGCCCGTGAATTTTGAGGCTTCAAAAACCGAAACCAAAACAACATCATATTCTCATATGATAATAAAGTATTTTACAAATAAATTTATAAATTTTATAAATTACTTAATTCTAGACTTTAGTAGAAATTGAAAGCATCGTAAGAATTATTTTCTGATAAATGTTGAATTCACTTCTAAAATAATCAAATAATTACTGACCAAAAGTGAATCAAAAATTGACTACAAAATAATATGTATTATTAAGTCAAAATTTTCGCCAATTCAAATGTAGCTAATAATTAATTTGACAAGTATTTACTTTAATTATTTCCTATCTATCTTAAGTTTACCAGAGCAAAAATAATTTTTTTTATCCTTATTGCAATCAATTTTATTTGATAATACTTTACATCCGAGATAAATTACACTCTTCAAAAATAAATTTTCTTCAGACGTCTAGGTCAACACTCAATCATGGGATTGTTGAAAGCAGAAGCACAAGCAGATTGAAAAATCAATGATTAATGATCATATTTCATAAGCTCTATTTACTCAATATGACTTATGAAAGGGAAGAAGGATTTTCCTTTACAAAACAGCAGCTCGTCTGCTATTTTTTATTAGATTTTTTATGGTGACAAACTGGCAACATTGTGCTGTCCTGTATGAATAAAAGAGTCCGTAGTCATAGGCTTATGTAATGTTCGAAATTATTCTCAATTTTTTTTCTCTTTTTTATTGAAATTTAATCATTTGAAATGAATTTTTTATGGTTTTGTCAACCAACTTTAATCAAATCTTGTAACAGTTTTTATGCCAGATTTTTTAGCAACATTGATTAATAGCAGACGATATCATAAATTTTCAAAAGGACGTTTTTTTAAGTCAAAAAAATATCGTTTTCTTTAGATATAAAAGTGTATTAAATATTTAAATAAATGAAAATTTAATAAATTAGTAGACTTTTATATATTACTTTGTCTTCCAGTCTTTTGAAATATTGATTGCGTATTATCTTAATTTTATGCAAGGAAACAAATTCAATCATAAAAATATTAAATCAGTTTTTAAAGAATATTAATTAGTATTTATAATTTAAAATAAAATAGACTGTATTCTAGTGATTCATCTACATAGCTATCATATTTTTATTACAAAAAAATTAACCATATGATTTAAATTGGAAATTCATTATTAAGAACATACTTATAATTTTTGTGATGATAATCTTTAATAGGAAATTCATAAACTTAAGTAATTTTTAGTAATTTTAATGTATTTTTCCAAATTAGGTAGGGACACTTTTTAATAGTTAAGGAATACAATATTAATGATTATTTCAAACAGATGCGGATTATTGAATTATTTTTCACGTTTCTTCTATGTCATTGTACAATGCTTTGAATTTCTTTTTTCGAAAATTTTTGTATTTTGTATATTATTATGTGAGCACATGATATTGTTTTGGTTAGGGGGTTTTGAAGCTCTAAATCGCTTAGACAATGAATATTGAAGCTCGAAATCGCGTAGGCACTGAATAAAGCATCAATGGCTATTTTCTTCATCATCTTTTAATCGCCTATATTTTTTTACCTGCTTCTACCATTATTGCATTATTATTACGTATGCTTCTTTGAAAACAGGTGCGTTTTTAAAAGGTTGACCTGCTTTTACCAGCATTGCTTTATTATTACGTATGCTTCTTTGACAGCAGATGTGTTTTTAAAGGACTGACATAAAACTATGACATCATAGCTATTATTTCATCTATTTCAAATCGGTCGAGATCCAAATCTTTGTTTGGCAGCTAGAAAAATTGAAAAGAAAGTTTTAAAAAATTATCATTATATAT